>CAIGRF010092631.1:21328-34295 GCA_903798235.1 Fraxinus ornus
GAGTTATGGTGGCTGTGGCGGTGACGACGGTGGTGGTGTTTTGGTGCGATCTGGTGACGGTGGTGTGGGACCAAGTGTTTGGTTATATGTGACCAAATATTTAACTGTGACCTACAAATTTTGACAATATGTGACTGAAAATTAATCTGTGACCAACAAATGTGACTCAAAAATAATCTGTGACCAATTAATTTAAAAATCTGTGACCTCGAAATAATATGTGACGTATAAATTTTTTGATCTGTGACCTCAAAATAATTTGTGACCAAAAAATTTGACGATATATGACCAGTAAATAAATTCGTGACTTCTAATTATGAATATGTGACCATTAATCACAAAAATGTGACTTTATTATCTTTATTTAATAAAAAAAAATAACCTGATTTTTAAATTTTTAAACTATAAACCTGATTTTTGAATTGCAAACTTGAAACACCTTATTTTTAATTTTTTCCCTTACTTTCTTCCCCTATTAGGACCATTGCAACCTTACATTCCCCAAGGCCCATGGCCTATGGCCCAGATATCACTGCCCACGGCCACCCACTTCTTGTTGCTTACTGGGCTTAACCTTATGAACTGCTTCTTCTTCACATTCAAACGAATCCAACCTATCTGAATCACACACCGAAACGTGTTTTCTCACACAATAATTATCTCTGTAACGACGATGGATCCGACAGCAACCGACAAAATCCACTCTGACCTCGTACTGCCGGCGCAACAGCTTCCTTCCGGCCGCAGGGTCCCGAAGCGATTCGTGAAGAACCAAATACCAGACTCCATACTAAACGACGCCTCTTTGAACGCCGCTATCTCTCTCCTCCCTTCCAACTACAATTTTGAGATCCACAAGATTATATGGCGCGTACGGTCCACGAACGCTACCCGCATCGCCCTCCAGTTCCCCGAGGGCCTCCTCATGTACTCCCTCATCATCTCTGACATACTCACCACCTTCGCTGATGTCACTCACTGTTTCGTACTCGGTGACGTCACCTATGGTGCTTGTTGCGTTGATGACCTATCCGCTCGTGCGCTGGATGCGCAACTCCTCGTTCACTTCGGTCACAGCTGCCTCGTCCCCATTGATTCCACCACCGTCCCCGCGCTCTACATCTTCGTTGAAATTGCTATTAACACCCGCAAGCTCCTTCAGGAGTTGAATTATAATTTTAGCCCTGAGGAAACCAGCAGTTTCATTATGGCGGGAACCATCCAATTTTCAAATGCAATTCGTGCTGTGAAGCCAGAACTTGAGAAGCTTGGGTTTAAGGTCTTAATTCCTCAGGCGAAACCGTTATCTGCTGGGGAAGTTCTTGGGTGTACCGCTCCTAGTGTGAAATTAGAAGCTTGTTCTGAAAAAGATTATGTGATAATTTTTGTGGCGGATGGTAGGTTCCATTTGGAGGCATTTATGATAGCGAATCCCGGGGTTAAAGCATTTAGATATGATCCGTATATGGCGAAATTGTTTTTGGAGGAGTATGATCACGAGGGAATGAAAGAGGAGAGAAGGAGGGCAATAGAGAAAGCGAGAGGGGCGAAAATTTGGGGAATTGTGATGGGGACGTTAGGAAGGCAAGGGAATCCAAGGGTATTGGAGAGGCTAGAAAAGAAGATGAAGGAAAAGAATTTGGATTATATGGTTGTTTTGATTTCTGAATTGACACCTAAAAAAATTGAGCTATTTGGAGATGCAGTGGATGCTTGGGTTCAGATTGCGTGCCCCAGGTTATCCATTGATTGGGGTGATGCATTTAAGAAGCCATTATTGACATCCTTTGAAGCTGAGATTGCTCTTGGGGATTTACCAGCGTGGTGGGAGAGGAAATTGAAGTGCACAAAGAGTGAAGATTGTTGTAAATATGAAGGCGTGCAAGAGAGCGGAGATATGGGTGTGGATTATCCTATGGACTATTATGCACAGGATGGAGGTGAATGGAACTCTTGTTACTCGAAGAAGCCTAATCGGTCTGTACGTGGAAATAGTCATTCTAATGATAGTTGTGTTAAAAGCTGATATTTTCACCGGCCTGTTTTTACGTCATGGAATGTTTGATGGGAGAAACAATCCAGCATGGGTGAAGCTGGCCAGGCAATTTACATATGGGGAATAATCTTTCAGTTTTTGGAGCATATTTAAGTGCGAGTATTTCATCTTTATCAGGGCTTTCATTTCAAGATTGCGGGTGTAACAACTTCTTCATTTTGTTTGGGATGAAGTCACCAATATTTAAGTCGGAATTTTTCAGGTTCCGGCTCAAGTATAACGTTCAATGTCTTCTACCAGAGCAGGTTTCTGGGAGTCAGTGCTCGCCATCTCATACGTACTCTATATTCTTTTAATGAGACTTAATCATAATGGTCTTGGAATTTCAGTTTTCTTCAGTTAAACCAAGGCTTGTTAGTGTATTATATATGATATACAGACATTTGTACTATGTTATTCATAATAGATATTTCAAATGAAATTTTCGCTGCCATTATTACATGAATGAAAAGTAATTAAAATGATAAGAATGATGTTTTCATCTTTCTTTTGGCCTGTAAGATGGAATTCAGACAAGCGGAGAAGAATTAACAACTCTCACATCTGAAACCAAATAGTTCCACATTGTCTCAATGAAAAGAAATTCATGTCCATCATAACATTAAAACAGGCTGCCCATCTGTCAAGTAAGCCCGGTCAATTTTGTTTGATATGTGATGTGAAATGTATTTTTTTTTTTTAAATTTCAGAATGGACTTCCGCAGACGATGGTAACAGTTCTTGCAATGAAGCTACACAGGCTTGCCAGGTCTTCATTTAGAGAAGTCTAGTCTAGACATGATTATTTGAGGCATTGCAGTAGCTATTATTGGCTTTACTTATCAAGACTTGCAGCTCTTAAAGAATTTGCCTTTATGAAGTTTAAAAGTATTCTATTGGTGTCAATGATAGGTGAATTGTGTGCATTTATCAGTTCAAAGTATAACTTAACTCCCTTTGCTGATTCTATTGGCTATGAATATGAAGATTGATGATGGGGAGGAGATCAGTAGATTTACAAGTTCATATTTAATGGTTTCAGTATCTCATCGACGTATGATAATTTTTCCACCCGAAGTAGACCAGTTATACTTTCTCAATTGTTTTTTGTTATATAATTCTTCACGATGTTTTATTGGGGACTTTTATTCTCAATTGTCAGTAAGTTTCCAAATTTCTGGAAGCATATTCTGAAATTTGAATTAGAAAAATGGGCAGATCCACGATTTCTTATTTGAGAATGTCTTTTAGGCCTATAAATGATGTCCTCCATCGTTCTGCTGTCTCATTCTAAAACAAGCTTCAACTGATTTACACTTCAATACATTAGATTATCAGAATAGAGACCATAGTGTTGCATACATAAAAATGCTTAATAATGTGAATTTAGACTTCCGCACCCCACTCAACGACCTGAATGGCCATATGAACCTAGAAACAAATAGGACTGAAGGAGTAAAGAAAAAAGAAGAAATTGAATACACTCTCTTGATTTTCTCTTGGATGTAGATACGTCGAACATAACTAGCTAAATAATGAAGAACTTCGCCTTGAGGTTTGTCATATTCATTCTCCATGTCTTCCCATGGCATGCGTACTCATTTTGTCATTGGTTTTCGGTATCTTCTAATTAGGTTCAACCTGTCTTTTCAAGAAAATGAAGACGAAGCTGATGATTCAGATGTAAGACTTGGGTGAAGTTCGTCGACCTCTGTCTTCTGAGATAAATAACGTTTCTGGTTTCCCGGACAAGGATCAAGAGGACATCGAAGGGGTACAGCTTATATTTGGCCTTTCTTATGCATTTGGAGTATGAGAGTATTTTTGTTATTTAACTGTAAGCAAACCATGTTGGTCTTCTGATAGATGATCTGACCTTTGACCATTGGTCTGATTTGGAGTGCACAGACTTTTAACTGGGAAAAAGGATGAAAAATGTTAAAATTTGACATCTGTCAGTTTAATTATATCATATTAACTCATCGTTCAAGTTGAGGTCAGTGTTAGCTGGATATAGGTTGGAGCAGCATTAAAATTGAGAGGATCGTAGTATTTCTTATCTGGAAAATGTTGTAGCTTACTGTATTCTTCTGGACTGTGTGTGACAAAAAGGATTTCAATGTAAGAGACATTGTAGAACAGTTTTGCTTGGCAAGGTCTTAAAAGGTCATTTCTGGATATATCTAGTAGTGCTGTTTTATTTCATACTTCCACCTTAATCCTGAAAAAGCAATTTGTAAAATACTACCTAGAAGTGATTAAAATTTCTACCAAGGGTACCACAGAGATAATTTAATGGTACCAACACAAGAATGGAATTAGCAATACTTTTGGGGGTCATAACCTAGAGGTTTAGGTTCTGGAGGAGGTCGATAGGTAGGCGCCCTCGTGTTTAATGCATTGCCGAGTGCTAGTGCACAGGTTCTGGGGCTCTCTTCTCTTTCTCATGTCAGATATCACCCACCATTGAAACTCTTTTTCACCAAAAATGTCAAGCTGATGAGCTAAAAAGCTTAAAAAAAGGGAACCATGAGTCCATGACCATTTAACTTACCTTGCTACAATTCAATCTATATGATAACTTATCCGCTTCACTTCTTCTTTTTCTTTCTTCTTTTCTTTCTTCTTATTTAACTTGCCTTGCTACAATTCAATATATATGATAATCCATCCGAACATGAAGACTGCCTGAAGCTGAAGGAAGATAGACAAGTTGAACGTGAGCTTGTACAGAATAGACACGGTGAGCCTGAGGATAAATTCTGGAGAAGATTCACAAGCTGGGCCGTATGAACATGATTCTGATGCAGATGAGCAAATTGAGTAAGATGAGAAGTGAGTACACTGAACTTACAAAACATCTGAGTATAGACAGCAAGGCGGGCCATTTAAGCAGCCCGTGGGAGTAAGAAGGGTTTTACCTCAGAAATTCCTACGCAGACAAAGGTGGAAGGTCCTTGTACGAATCAAAAATCCAAATGAAGACTATCGTGTGCGAATGAGTGAAGGGACCTATTGGAGTATGGGGCCCGAATGAGAATCATCACTAACTTCCTTGCAGCGAGAGCAAGGGAACGGACTCAAAGGACCTCTCCTGTAGTCCCTAAAAGCATAGGGAGCAGGCCATCTTCAACCGAATGACCCAATGAAGACTTTCTTATTCAGCCTCGCAATTTCCTCCTTTCGAAATAGAGTAATGGAGTTGGTATCCTCCAATCCATCCCGTTATAATTTTTTGCAAATTCTCTCGATAATTGGAGAAAGTCGCTATGTATGGACTATAATGCTGGAAATACTGATTCCCTATCTTGCACCTTTGTAATATCTATGCTGCTTGTTTTCGGATAGTAGATATTAGATTACACTCACATTAACCTTTGGTTTGCTAGTTGACAGTCATCGTTAATTGTATCAATGTTTTTAGCTGATGTTTATGCTATAGATATACATTGGCTGATACTACAGATCCTGCAAATTATCCTTTTGCAAACTCCTTGTGAATTTGTTGTTCATGCCGAAGAATGATAACTTCCGGGAACTTATTCAGTAGCAGCTTGATGTTACATATTTTGAATTTAATTTCAACAGTACAATAAACTGAGTATCATGGGCTCATCGCCACTTGGTATCACGATGAACAACAAGTTGGGAACTCGTCAAAAGATGATTGATACACTATAGTTTTCATCTGTAAGTTGATTACGGGATCATTTAGGTTCATTTGAGGCAGCAGTGGGTTCGATTTCTAGAGCTTTGCCTTCTTCCATTCTTGACTCGTCCCCAACTGCTGGTGGCTGCACATTAGAAAGAGACTCTTTATGTCCAACTTGGATCGAGCCATCAACGGCTCTCCTCTGAGCCTTGTTCTTCTTTGCTTGTTCAGCCCATGTAGTAAGTTTCACTTGTATATGATCCTCGAATATAGCCCTGTTGAATGAACTTCCCATCTGCAAGGGGAAAACCAGAAAAGTAAACATAGGAAATTTATATTCATAGTGGAAACAGAGATTGAACTTACCTGTGCAACAATTGCATATAATGGCAAGGTACTGTAACTGCAAAGGACCTGCACAAGTACCCTACACGAACAATGTAATGCACATAATTGTGCGACTGCACGTGCGTAAGCGAATGAGTTTAGCTCGTTTAGAGTGGAGATAAATGTACCCTATGACGAGTCTGGGGATAACATAACCAACTTCTCCCATGATGCACGAGTCGAATTTAAATATAACCTGCCATTTTCGTCAGTGTGCAGTGGTATTTCTTCGATAAAAGAAAATGAATTAACGTTGTACATCTGAAGATTTTGTTTACCAACATCCAGAAGAAGACTGCAATCTCAAATGAATTCTGGAACAGAATTATATGAATCAAAACAAGGACAAGGCGTGGTTCGTGAAACCAGAAATGATCATCAGAAGGCCTAACTACTAAGTCCCCTGTAATAGCTGTATGTCTCTGCCCAACTTCTTCTGCCAATTGCGTAATTATATGCTCAAGTTTGGTGCCCACAATAAGCAAAAGCTGCAAAATAAAATAAGCAATTTTTTCATTTCCATAGAATTTTGATGTAATGTGTCAGATTAAGTTTGTAGGGTCCCTTACAATCAAGGGAATGAATGCTATCCAAAAATATGCATGCCAACCTGCACAAACATAAGATAGAATGTGATCATTCTTGCCGAAACACAAACAAGGAACGACGGTAAAGGAACCATGGGTGGGACATTCTCATTCCTTAATGGGGTAAATCCTTGCACATAATTAAGAAAACATGATTAAGGGCTTGTTTGTAATAACTTCTGCTTTTATAGAAGTGTTTTTTGAGGAAGCCGCATTGGACCAGCTTCCTCTAGAAGTTCTTCTAATAAGGCAAAGCACTTCCATGCCCAAAAACAGCTTCTCAACCTGTCCTAATACACTTGAAACGACGTCTGATCCTCACCCTTGACATTCAGCAACAAGAAAAGAACCACAAATATCCATAGATACCAACTGCAAATCACAGATATTCCTCAAGTCAATCTCTTAGGGATGCAATTATTCTATACGTACTTTGAAAGTGATATTAACTATGGAATTATTGTAAACTGACCTTATTCCAACAACTTTCTTAAAATCAGTTTCGAGAGCGCGCGTCATGTATGTGTAAAAATTGAAGTTGGGATTGTCCCTATAATGAGTCTGACAAACGAAAATTCAGAAAAAAACAGTAAGTTCCATATGTAACGTGCTGGGACAGTAAGATATCATCATAACTTAAGTAGTTTACCGCAATAAATCCACGTCGTAGAGTTTGATAATCTAACTCATTAACAGACCCATAAAATTGTTTGAAAAAGGAACGCTGTAATTCAAAGAGAGGGTTAAGTGTAATCTGTCATGAGCAAATTAATTTACTTCCATTTATAGCAGATATACTTCAGTCTTTGACTTACCACCCAACTTAACAAAGCTAAATCTTTACCAATTCCAAGAAACCTGCGCTTGATGAAACCATGTTCTTGTACATGAGTTACTGTCCTTCGCTGCGCTGTAGGCACGACAAAAAGAAGAATTTGGAACTTGAAATTTTGATGATAAATTTGAATAGTACGCATTACCTAGTTCGGGTTCATGTTCGTTCTTCTGAATTGAATCTTCCCATTGTTTCCATTGTCGTATCTGATGAAAAGAAGAATCACTGGTGCAATGGAAAATAGGTAAAAACTCAAAATTGAAGGTAGTTAATTAGGTAGTTACCTTCAAGGTTCCAAACAGAATCGTTAGAGCAGAGAAAACTACGTGGACGACAGCCAGCACAAAGATAAATATATGTAGATCATGTACTGCTTTATAAGATAACAGTGGCGCTTTACCCTTGAAAATTGAAGGAAAGAACGAGATAATTAATAGTCTTTCAGTAAGTCTTAAGATTGAATAATTTCAAGTACAGAGATTGAAGAAAGTACCTTTTTCTCACAGTATCCCGGGCCATCTGGTGCCTCTGCAGCAAGAAGGCGGCGCCCTAAGACTAAGAAGCTGCTTTGGAAATGATATGTTGATTTTTTAGATTTATCAGATTTGTTACAAGGAAGCCAGTCGTCGGTCAAGTGCTTGGCGATGCATATTTTAGTAATTCTGTCTTGAAGCACAGTCATAAGCAGAGATATGAACCCCAACAGCATCAACTCTGCACTATTTATCATAAATCAATACATGTTTGTAAAAATTCTTTTAAACTAGTAATATTAATAGTATCTCAACTGACCTTCCTTTATTTTTTGTAAGGCTAGGAAGAGAGCACCCTGATTTTTCTTGACCAAGAACTGCAAAGTATCAACATGATCATCAGAATTTCACAGTTACCAGCAGGATAGGGTAACAAAGAATAAATACATGAAAATAATGAAGAATTAAGACCTTTCCGGCATAATGGAGGAGTCTTTCAACAACTAAAGAGATGGCCACAATTACAGTACAAACAAGTGCGACTATCCAAGACGGCGTATACTCTAACGAACTTCCCTCACCGTCACCTCCTCCGGCCATCACTATTTGCCTTTTCTTCTCTACTTCCTCTCCAGTTTAATAGAGAAATAATATCTGATCATTGAAGGAAAATGGAGCTTAAATACACTTGAAATTTACTTGACTGATCATCAAAGAAATTTCTTGAATTTGAATGAAATTATAGTGTTGAATAGTATTTTGTTTTGATTTAGATGGTCCCATCAATTCATCAAAAGGAATATTAAAGATTCACATTGTGAAATGGATGGCTAGCTGCAGGCAGGCAAGTGACACAAGTTGTAATGTTGACTGTTTGTTCCTGTTCTACACAAAGAGACACGAGAATAACTTGGAGGCATTTGGAGGAAAAAAAAGGATTTTGATTTTAGTTAAAAATGATTCGAAGCAATTGAAAACGAACTGAATAGCATGGGATTGGTAAGAAGTAATAAGAGTGCAATTGGTAAAAAGTCAAGTTGTGGGAGTGAAATTCAATATTTGAAAAGTTTGGGATCTAATTTGCACACTTCCGAAACTTGAGAATGACCAATTTTGGAAGATTATTGAGCTTTGGGACCAATATAGACGCTCTTGGAAGTTGCAGGATTAATGTTAAACCCTATCACTATGATATATTTTAATTTTTTTTCTTCTCGCGTGATGTGTAACTAAACGATAAGTAGGACGAATGTTTGCAATTTACTTCTAAAAATTTATTTTAATTATCATGTTTTTATCTTTCGTTGATATATATATATATATGTATTACTTTTACTTCGTTGTTCATGATTTTGAATTACTTGATCACTAATTAATTGAATTGTGTTATGGTAACGAGTCGAGATGTGAGTTATTTATTTAAACCACGTAGTAAAAATTGAAATTTTGGTGGAAGGTAGAGATACACTTGGATTAATTATGCGGTCCTTAATTGAACTCTTTAGTAAATGAATGCTCTTGATTAAAACTTATCATAATTCATGTAGAGGTATAATGAGTTAATTTAATTGAGTATGATTGATTTGAACTTAAGAGGGTAAACCAGTTAATTTAGAAATTCGACCGAGTAAATACAATTATTTTTCGTCAAAATTCGATGATTGAGATTCAGGGAATAACTACGGTGAATTCTAACACTTTTCATATAGCAACTAAAATCCTAAATCGTCTATTTGTGCACTTTTAAATTATTTTCTTAGATTTATAGCATTTAGGATCATAATTAAAACACCTTTTAATTATTTTTACTCGAATAAAAGTTAGACATAGTTAAACTAATAGTCTAGTAGATAGTACTAATGTAAATGATCATTCGGGCTTCTTAGGTTCACTTTGTTACTAATTTATTAACATCGTACACTTGCGATTACAAATATAACTATTATTGGTATGAATATTAAATTTGGCGAACCTCGTAAGTTTAAATCATCGTTCTTGATGTGATGAATGATGCTCGCTCGATAGATTTCCACGATAAGTGAAATCTATAAATTTACAATTTATGACTAAGTTTCCTATTATCTCCAAGAAAACCCACTACACTTTTGGGCTTGCTCTATTGAGGAAAATGGAGCTTTAAAAAGACTTGATTGAGTTCCACATATGGATTGATCAAAGAAACAAGTGTTAATTTGATTGAGTTGACTAAAGACTTTGGTTAAATTTCTTGAATTTGAATGAAGTTATAATAGTTTTGATTTAGATAGTTCCACCAATTAATGAAATGGGTCACATTGTGTTGATTACAAGCAAGTGTACAAGGTAGTAATATATTTATTATATAACGACTGGTTCTTCCAATTCTACACAAAGAGACACGAGGAGGAGCTTTTGGGTTGGCCTATTGATAGTTACTTGACGAAAATTACCCCAACTGTTTGTTCGTCGAACTCATTATCATCAATTTTTATCCTCAATCTTATATAATAATTAATTACCACATATTTATGACAATCATAAAGTCCATTATGAAGGAGAAAATATTTATTTACCCCTCGTATTTTTAAGCAAGCAAGGTAAACAACAAATACAATTGTTCGACAAAATATTTTGGTCTCTTATTATCTCCAAGAAAAACCGTGTACACTTCGGACTTGACCAGGTGAGAGTTTCACTGCATTTTGGAGTGCAAGGAAGATATAGCGTATGTGCATACCATTTGTGATCGATTGGGCGAAACTTTTGATAATTCGGGCTTCTTAGGTTCACTTTGGTACTTATTTATTAACATTGTACACTTGTGATTACAAATATAACTTTTATTGGTAATCATATCTGAATATTAAATTTGGTGCACCTCGTAAGTTTAAATCATCGTTCTTGATGTGATGAATGGTGCTCACTAGCTTGATAGATTTCCACGATAAGTGATATCTATAAATTTACAACTTATGACTAAATTTCCTATTGTCTCCAAGAAAACCCACTACACTTTTGGAATTCGTAAAACATGCAATTTCATGTTATGGCTTCAAGAGGTAATAGTTAATTTTGTAGTTACATTCTATATTGTTTATGTTTTATTTCGTTGAACTTTACCCATTTCTATTTGGGCGAACACGGTTTGGTTTAGTCGGTTTTTGACTTATTTTCAAACCATAAATCAGTGTAAATATAAATACTTATCTAAATGCTACAAAGTTTCGCACTATCAATATAGTGTAAGCCTCATTTTACTCTTTCATCAAATTAAATAGCCCCGCGGAATTTCCTAGGTATTCTAATGAATAAGAATTAGGGATGAACCCGTGTTTGGTAAGCAATTTTAATCTAAGTCAAAGTCAACAGTTAATTTTAACCACATATTTTATGGGTTTTACAACTTTTTAACCACACATTTTATCAACTTCTATCAAAATCTATTCAAAATCTAATTTTAATACCCACCAAACAGGACTAAATTGCAAAACTGAATACTTTTGATTTGAATCAGTTGGTTTAGGTCTACATGAATCAACTATGCTATATATACACCAAGGTTCCAACCTTGGTTTCCACCCATGTGCATACGTGTGGCAAAGAAATATGAAATTGGCCTGGGCACTAAACTATAGCAAAATTTCAATCCAGCAATTTTTTATTATTTTATTTTTAGTCAAGGGGGATTCGTGTGTCACGCCCCTTTACTAGTGATGAGACAGAGCTACCTGATTGGGAAAAAATTAGGAAAAGATCGCATTTACATCTGAAATGTCATTACACCCTTTTCCATTGACAAAATTTGTAAGATAAATCTTGAAAGTTTTCAAAAGAAGATTAATTTCATTACACAATTTTTTATGCAAATTTTGAAAGTTTCCAAAAAGAAAAAAAGAAAAGATTCATTTTACTATTGCTGTCAGTACAAACAAAGAATATTACCATCATTCCCAAAGGTATAATATTAAGTAGCTACAAGTACTTAGCACCAGTGTTGGGTTTTGATATTTAATAAATTCGGACGATGATGATAAAATGATGTCGAGAATTTGATCGATACCAAAGTGATGGTTAGATCCGGAAACAACTTCGAACACTTTAGGATGGCCCATGAGTTTCGCCCAAGTAGGGCTTATTGAGTTGGGTTATTGATTGGTGGCTTAGGATTATTATTGGCCCATTTAGAGAAACATGGCACATAATTGGAGTGACCTAATTTGGGGGTAATATGCATTTGCATTAGCCGTGTTTCGCTTGAGTTTGAAAGTTGGTGTGTTTGTGAAAGTGGAAAGAAAACAATATCGAGGCAGCCGGTTTCTTCATCTTCTTCTTGGCCTAGGAGTTTATTGTTTTTCTCCGTCTTAGTGGCTACAATCAAACCACCATTTTCATCTCCATACTCGAGTGGAAACCATAGTGGCAACCAAAGTATTGAATTTTGTGAGTCGAGCCTTGGTTCTTGTGGTGTTCGTTTGGCTGATTTGTTTCAAAGATTTATCGAGGGATTTCCGCAACAACCAGTCAAGAGTTAATGAGATCAATTGGTTGATTATCCATGTGAAAATATATCTCAAATTATTGAACAATGTATTTGTCGACCTCATTGTCACATAGACAGATGTTGAGAATCACCGTTTCTACATTAAATTTGAACTTAGGGTCCATTTGATTGCAGATGTGGAAAATTGATGGAAATAAAATGTTTTACAGGGAATTGAATTGTCTAGAAATTATTTTACTGGGAATTGTAATTAATTGTGTTTGATTGGTATTATTTTTCACCTGGAAAATGTTGAAAGTTTGGTGTCCGTTTGACTTCATTTTTTTTTTATGGAAAATGTCCATTAAAGTGATAATTTTTTCTACTATTGGGTCTAGAATTTGTTCCAATTGCAAAAAAAAATAAAAAAAAATATCATACCGAATACCATTCGTTTGGCTTTGTTTTATATGGAAATTGTCAATAAAAGTGAATTTTTTTTTTACCATTGTGTTTAGACTTTTTTCCAATTGCAGAAA
>CAIGRF010092631.1:34963-58569 GCA_903798235.1 Fraxinus ornus
GCTTACGCCCCTTGGAGGCATTTTGTTTGCTCGTCCATTGTGAATCTTCAATAAAACACCAATTTTTAAGATTTTGTCTCAAGAGGGTTGTCTCTTGCACAATCGTCTGAGTTTTTCTTTAATTGTTAACGAGGCCCGACTTTCTGCGCGAAACACAAACACTCAAGTTGATTATGGGAGGCTAATAGCAGGCTGAATTTCTCTTGCTTTGCCTTGATCCATTGCAGATTCTACATCTTCCATTTTTGCCATCTCGACTGATCTTACAGGAGAATATTGATGCACCAGTTAGTTAGAGCTGCCAACGGCCCCATAAACTTTCACTCGGTCCCTTGTTCTCCTTGGCCTTTGAGCCTGTTGAATGTTGGGTTTTTTATACCCAATAAATCCCCGGGCGATGATATTAAACCGATGCTAGATAATTTACATCAACACCTTAGTAATGGCTCGACTTGAAAATAACTTGGGGCCACTAGAATCAACTTAATTGAGTTAATATTGCTCGTAGTTCAACATTCATGGATGACTCAAGTTGTGGTTATTAGTTGGATGGTGATATACGTTGGCCCATTTATTATGGGTTGGTTGTCGTCTTTAAATGGCAACCCATTTAGTGATCTTTGACCCAACTGGAGTGACCTAATTAGTTCTATATATATCCCTCTCTTTCCAACCGTTGAGAAGGTGTGTTGGTTTGTGAGAAAGAGAAACACGTGAGGTTTAGCCGGTTTTGGTTCTTCTTGAGGTTTCAATTGCTACTCTATTTCCTCTTCCTTTGTAGCTTGCAAACCAATCGCCAGTATATTCTTTGTGGGTGAGTAAACTTGTGGCACCCAAGTGGTAAAGTTGTGGGTCGAGTCTCCTCGATTGGTGTTTGTTTAGTTGATTAAGCTGAGATCAGATCAAGATTTCTCGAGGATTTCCGCGACAACATAGAATGATTATCTAGATTATTCTCCATGATATTTTTTCAGTTGTGTGAAATTATTTTCCTTAATAGTGTCATACAATCTTTCTTTTTGGAGTTACTTGTAATCGTATAAATAAGGTTTTCTACTTTGTAATAGAAATATAAGTTTATTACATTATAATATTCTTACAGAGCCTATCCTACCAAAACTATTTGTATATTATGATCGGATATTGCTATGTTGAATGAACTTCCCACCTTCATTAGTACCACCAGAAGCAAATGAGTGTAAATATTTTATTATCAAACTCGAACTCGTGAAATTTTAGGAAATATTTTGCCTGCACGAAAATTGCTTACAGTTGTATAAGTCTGTAACTGCAAAGGAAATCATATTGCCATTCAAATTCGTTAATATATCTGTTTTTGTGTTTGTAATGAACATTAGACAGTGATTATATTATACCCTATGACAAGCCTGGGAACAACATAACAAACTTGTCGCATGATGGACGAGTCGAAACCAAAAACCTGCTTCCATTTTATATGAAACAAATATATAAAACATCGGTATTTATTTATGACGTAAAGTTACCAGCATCCAGAAGAAGGCAGCAGTCTCAATGGAATACTGAAGAGAATTATATGAATCAATACAAGGAAAAGGCAGGGTTTCTTGAACCAGAAATGATCATTAGAAGGGTTAACTATCATACGGTCCCCTGCAACATCTGAATGTTTTTGAGAAACATTTTAATATTCGCGTGAAATGTCATTCAAACTGCTGACCTCCCACATAAATTCCACACTTCTTAGGCATCTTTTCTGATTTAATTATTTTTTTCCAATAACATATTAGATATATATCTACTATGATGCACCGGCATGGATACGTATGTTCGACAGTCGACACTTGTTGAGAATACCGAAACGTGATTTTTCAAAGAGTATTGACACAACATATTGTTGAACATTAATTAAAATCTTTAAACTTCTTCATTTATATAGTATAAATTTAATTTTTAATTTTTTATTATTTTTTCTTGTTGAAATCTTTCAAATATGAATATATATTTGTTATTTAATAATAACTTTGAGTTAAAAATATATAATATTTTTAATAAAGAAAGAAGAATGACCATGATAGAGTGTTAGTATCTGACACGACTCTGACACGTATTGACGACGACACGCTACTTTAATTGAAATGTCCGTGCAACACCATATCTAACATATAACTGGCGCCGAAAAATCAAATAAAATTTACTTAAAACATTCAAGTAGAAGAGAGATGCCTGTAGAATAATTAGTTATCAAGTAATCATAAAATAAGTAGGTACCTTTAATCCCACAAAGAGAATTGTTAAAGCAGAGAGTTATATGAGAAACAGCTAGCACAAATATGAAGATCGTGCGCTGCGTCAAGAGATAGTAACATCACCTTCCCCTGATCGATCATATTCAATCACAACAACATTTATATAATTTCCAAAATAGGCAATAGGGACGAAAATCATAGTAAACGAAGAGAATGCTTGAAAGTGTTTAGCGGCTTTTGCGCCCGCCTCAGTTGGCTTCTTACAGGGAAGCCAATGATTCATAAAGTGTTTGGAGATGAAATTTTTTGTATTTCTGCTTTGAAACACATTCATGAGTAGAGATACGAATTCCAACAGCTTCAATTATGCATCAACAAGAGGTAGATTAAGTTTCTTGTCGAATTAAGTGAAACTGAGTTAAGTCAGACCTTTCTTTTTTAGCAAGGCCTGGAAAAGAGACGAGGACTTAATGACTAAAAGACACAAAGTATATTGTATCGAAACAAATCTATCATCTCTTCTAAAAACTTAAATTTTCACTTTGCCAGCATTATGTTGTAATCTTTCACCGAATGATGAAGCAGAAGAGTGCAACGGCCACCTCCTCAAGCCATTAATTCTGAATCTCTTCTGATCAGACTGCTTCTCCTGGTTGCTTCCTTTAAATATACACAAGAATATATATTATACTAAAACAAAATTCTGCTTCTGTACTGGCCAAATAGAACCTGAACATAGAAAAATAAAATGGTAGAACACTTGAAAATTTTCGACTATCAGCGTTGTGATCAAACAGACATTATATAACCTTGATGAGGATATATTCAAAATTGATTTACTTGACTGGGTATCAATCCTTGGGTTCATCCTAAAATGTCAACATTATTAAAAAAAAAAAAGTAGCACGTACCCTTATTTGATGCCTATTACATTCATATTTAGCTTCCTGCCGAGATGGTGGTTCGTTTGAGAACACCGATCTTGAATTATGATAGCTCGTTTAAGCTTAAGAAAAGTGTTATTGTTGACCTTATCAATATGGGAAGATCGCTAGAGGAGAGAGATCATATGATTAAACCATTAATGTACTTTGTTAGTATATTGTGATGAAGTTTTATCTTAGAATGTAACATTATTAAGCCCCCGTTTGACAGTTTTTTCGAAATTATAAGCTGGAAATACTGATTCCATATGTTACACCATTGTGAAATCTGCCACTTGTTTTCAGATTTTGACAGCAGATAGTATATTACACTCACATTAACCTTTCATTGGTTTGTAAGTTGTCATCAAGTTTTCTTAGCTGATGTGTATGCAATAAATATACATTGGCTGATACTACTGATCCAGAAAATTATCCTTTTGCCCACTCCTTACTTGTGAATTTGTTGTTTACGCCAAAGACTGGTGACTTCTGGTAACTTATCCAGTTGGAGCTTGATGTTACATCATTTCAATTTAATTTCAACTGCGTGCAATAAACCGAGTATCATCACCACTTGGTATCACAAGGAACACCTCGTTTGGAACTCGTAGCAAAAGATGATTGATACAGTATATAAAAGTTTTTATCTATAAGTTGATTACAGGATCATTTAGGTTCATTTGAGGCAGCAGTAGATTCGATTTCTAGGGCTCTACCTTCTTCCATTCTTGACTCCTCACCATCTGCTGGTGGCTGGACATTCGAAGGAGATTTTTTATGTCCAACTTGGCTTGAGCCATTAAGGGCTTTCCTCTGAGCCTTGTTCTTCTTTGCTTTTTCAGCCCATCCAGTAAGCTTCACTTGTATATGATCCTCGAATATAGCCCTGTTGAATGAACTTCCCATCTACCATGGGAAAACCAGAAAAGTAAATATAGGAAATTTATATTCATAGTGGATTCTTAGTGGAAACAGAAAGTGAACTTACCTGTGCAACAATTGCATATAATGGCAAGGTACTATAACTGCAAAGGAGCTGCACAAGTACCCTACACAAGGACGATGTAATGCACATAATTAGTTTTTCAGTCACATACTATTATGTGCGACTGCACGTGTGTGTGCGCTTATGTGTGACACAGCTTGTTTGGAGTGGAGATAAGTGTACCCTATGACGAGTCTGGGGATAACGAAACCAACTTCTCCCATGATGCACGAATCAAATTTAAATAATACCTGCCATTTTCATCAGTGCATCGGTATTTCAATAAAATAAAGAAAGAAATTTAGTTATTGACGTAAATCAGAAGATTCTCTTTACCAACATCCAGAAGAACACTGCAATCTCAAATGAATTCTGGAACAGAATTATATGAATCAAAACGAGGACAAGGCGTGGTTTGTGGAACCAGAAATGATCATCAGAAGGCCTAACTACTAAGTCCCCTGTAATAGCTGTATGTCTCTGCCCAACCTCTTCTGCCAATTGGGCAATAATATGCTCAAGTTTGGTGCCCACAATAAGCAAAAGCTGCAAAATAAATTAAGTAATTATTCCTTTCCATTTCCATACATAGAATTTTGATGTAAGATGACAGATTAAGTTTGTAGGGTTCCTTACAATCAAGGGAATGAATGCTATCCAAAAATATGCATGCCAACCTGCACAAACATGAGATAGAATGTGACAAACTAAATGCATTCTTGCCAAAACAAAGGCAAGGAAAGAATGAAAGGAACCTATGGGTGGGACGTTCTCATTACTCAATAGGGTAAGAAAACACGGGTTGTTTGGGATTTCTTTGCTTTCTGTAGAAGAGCTTCTTGATGAAGCCAACTTCCTGTAAAAGTTCTTCTAATAGGATAAAATACTTTCATGTCCAAAAGCAGTCAGTTTTATAAACAACTTTTGAACAAATGGTTCCTAATACACTTGAAATGACGTCTGATCCTCACCCTTGACATTCAGCAACAAGAAAACAACCACAAATATCCATAGATACCAACTGCAAATCACAAATATTTCTCAAGTTAGTAATCTCTTTTAGGTATTTAATAATTTAATTCCATAAGTGCTTTGAAAGTGTAATTAGCAATGAAATTATTGTAAACTTACCGTATTCCAACAACTCTCTTAAAATCAGTTTCGAGAGCACGCATCATGTACTTGTAAAAGTTGAAGTTGGGATTGTCCCTATAATGAGTCTGACAAATGGAAATTCAGAAAAAATAAAAGGAATAAGAGTAAGTTCCATATGTAACATGCTTGAGGCAGTAAAGATAACATCATAGGTAAGGTAGTTTACCACAATAAATCCACGTCGTAGAGTTTCATAGTCTAACTTATTAACAGACCCATAAATTTGTTTGAAAAAGGAACGCTGAAATTCAAAGAGATGGGTCAGTGTAATCTGTCATGAGCAAAGCAAATTAATTTGCATTGTTGAGTACTTAATTTACTTTCACTTATTGCATCTATATTTCAGTTTTTGACTTACCACCCAACTTAACAAAGCTAAATCTTTACCAATTCCCTTAAACCTGCGCTTGATGAAACCGTGTTCTTGTACATGGGTTACTGTCCTTTGCTGCGCTGTAGGCACGACAAAAAGAAGAAATCCGATGTTTTATTCCCAACTTGAAACTTCGATAATAAATTTGAATAATATGAATTACCTTGTTTTGGATCATGTTGCTTTTTCTGAATAGAATCTTCCCATTGTTTCCATTGGCGTATCTGATGACAAGCAGAATCATTAGTGCAACGGAAAAATAGGTACAAACATTAATTATATTCTCAAAATGCAGGGTAGTTAATTAGGTAGGTAGGTACCTTCAAGGTTCCGAACAGCATCGTTAGAGCAGAGAAAAGTACGTGCACGACAGCCAGCACGAAGATAAATATATGTAGATCATGTATTGCATCAAGAGATAACAGTGGTGCTTTATCCTTGGAGAATAAAGAAATGAACAAGAAAATTTCAGTAAGTCTCAAGATTGAATAATTTCGAGTACAGAGACTAAAGTAAGTACCTGTTTCTCACAGTAACCCTGGCCATCTGGTGCTTCTGCAGCAGCAAGAAGGCGGCGCCCAAGGACGAAGAAGCTGCTTTGGAAATGATCTATGGATTTGTCGTCGCCTTTGGATTTATCAGATTTGCTGCAAGGAAGCCAGTGGTCGGTCAAGTGCTTGGCGATGCATATTTTAGTAATTCTGCTTTGAAACACAGTGAGAAGCAGAGATATGAATCCCAACAGCATCAACTCTGCACCATTGATCATAAATCAAGACATGTTTATCAGTTTGTCAAAATTCTTTTTAATTAAGTATATTAACAGTGTATCGACTGACCTTCCTTTATTTTTTGTAAGGCTTCGAAAAGAGCACCTTGATTTTTCTTGATCAATAACTGCAAAGATCGTCATCATATTTTCAGATAAAAAAACAGTTACCTGCATCAGGATAGGATAACGAAGAATAAATAATGAAGAATTTATTGACCTTTCCGGCAAAATGAAGGAGTCTTTCAGCAACTAAAGAGATGGCCACAATTACAGTACAAACAAGTGCGACTACCCAAGTCGGCGTATACTCTAAAGATTCTCCATCACCGCCACCTCCTCCGGCCATCTTTTTTTTTTTCCTACTTTCTCTTCAGTTTAATAGAGAGAAAAATCTGATCATTGAAGGAAAAAGGAGCTTGAAAGCACTTGAAATATTGATGATTTAGTTGACGAAGACTTGGGTTAAATTTCATCATGAATTTGATTGAAATTATAGTGTTGATTAAGAAAGTTCCACCAATTGATCAAATGGTATATTAAGAATTCAACGTTGTGGAATGGATTGGTAGGTGGCAGGCAGGCAGGCAGGCAATTGTACAAGGTAGTAATATATTTATTATATATTGACTTGTTCTTCCAATTCTACACAAAAAGCAACGAGGAGGAGCTTCTGGATTTGATAGAAAACATTAGAAAATGATCATCGATTCAATCCAATCAATAATCAACCTTTAACCATCAATGTTGAAATTCAATGAGAATGAAATAGCGGAAGCATAAAACATACCTTAAATCAAAGATTTCGGACTTTTTGCCTGGATGGATTAGATCTTCTAATTTGAATTTTTTTTTTTCCTACTTTCTCTTCAGTTTAATAGAGAGAAAAATCTGATCATTGAAGGAAAAAGGAGCTTGAAAGCACTTGAAATATTGATGATTTAGTTGACGAAGACTTGGGTTAAATTTCATCATGAATGTGATTGAAATTATAGCGTTGATTAAGAAAGTTCCACCAATTCATCAAATGGTATATTAAGAATTCAGCGTTGTGGAATGGATTGGTAGGTGGCAGGCAGGCAGGCAAGCGTACAAGGTAGTAATATATTTATTATATATTGACTTGTTCTTCCAATTCTACACAAAAAGCAACGAGAACGAGCTTCTGGATTTGCCCACGCGGGATGACTAAGTCTGATTCGGATTAAAATCTGATTTTAATTTAAGTGAAAGTCAAACAATCAATATTATCGACCACACATTTCAAACAAATTTATCACAATTTACTAAAAATCTAATTTTAATCCCCACCAAACACCAATTTCTCTTCCAACTTTTTTCTTGTCCCAAATCATGAGTTACTTAATAAATTAAGGTTAAGTGGATGACTAAACTCTGAATCAATCAACTTCTACGGTTTACTGTTGGTATTTTTCCGTGTAGCGACAAATTGATGGGGGCCCGGCCCTTCTGATTTATAAGCGAGCTGAACCGTAGTTTAACCATGCATGAAAGAAAGGGATTAGGGACACAGTTACTGCACTATGCCAATTATAATATTGATAGAAAATGTTTTTTTTTTAATTACATTACGTTTTAATTACAATGAATATCTTTTATTTTTACTTATTTTCATATTTGTATTCTCAACTTTTTTTATTGTATTTTTATTTACAATCTTTTATTGATTAGTACATATTTGTCCTTACGATGGCCAAAAAATCAGTTAGGAAAAGTAAAATGACTTATTTGTCCCTTGTATTTGTAGATAAGCAAGTTAAATGACGAATACAAAAGTTCGACAAAAAGTTCAATCTAGGTTGTGGTGTTAGTTGATAAATTAAAGCGTTCATTCTTTGTAATTCGAGTTTTTTACTTTCTTACATTGTTTGCAAACTCAAGTGATTTTTTTCATAATACATGACAATAGAAGTATAGAACTTGATATATTCATAACTTGGGTTGTGCTGTATCTTTTTGGATTTTTTTTCCAAGAAAAAATGTTTTGGAATAGTAAAAAGTTGTAGAATGTGTGGTTAAAAAATAATGAAAAATTTTGAACTTATGTATAAAATTGTTCTATGGGAGAATGTGTGGTTGGAAATAAATGTTGGAAAATGAGTTTTTTTTTTCAAACATTAGTTATCTTGAGTTCGTGATTCACTTTTAAAAAAATTTCTTCTTTTATTCAAACAAAGCGAGTTCAATATTTTGACTACAATTTCTTGATAATATATAGTTATGTATCTAATTAGTATTTTTTATATCAGCTCATTTTAAGAGTAAAAGTATTTAAGCATTGTTCATTATTAAGTTATAGGCTCTAGCATGTCTCGCTTATGGAACGAATAAGATTAATTAGGGAAAAATATTTATTCTCAAAATATAATTTAATTTTTGATGTTTTAATTTTCATTTCTTTTCGTGATTTAGTCTCCACTATTTTGCTTCTTGAAAATTTCTTAGCTGATTTTTTTTTCCAATGCACATATATTATCTATTAGTAGCGTGTTAGGTATAGTATTGAAAAAGCCTACATGAAAAAAGTTTATTAAACGTATGCAAAAAAATGTTATGGATAAAATCAAATTGAGCCGAACCGACGACTTGGGTTTGCTTTTGGTTCCAATAATTACAACGACTTGTTTAATTCCATTTACGAAATACCCGAAATATAAATACTCGAACTGACCCACTTGATGTCCAGGCCTATATTTTGGATTCTTATATTTTATTTACTTTTTAATCATACATTTTACGTAACTCACTCACTTGTAATCTCAAAAAGCTTTCTACCTTTGTCAAACAGGAGCTATGAGAAGTAATTCAAATCTATCATTCTTGATTGTAACTTAGGATAATGCAGTGTGAAATGGGAAATGTTTTGGTTGGCAAAATGTAGCATACAAGTCTAGTCTTTGAGGAATTAATATATATTCCAACCAATCCATACATGTTTTTCATAATATTCACATCATTCTTTTAGTGCCATGTTAGCTGCATTTATCGAGAATGTGAATTAATGGGTGGTAGGGACCATTCGTGCATGTGTTTGGTGATAATAATGATTTCTAGTCCAACATATTTTTTATTTGCACATTTTGTAAATAATAATTACTATCATTTTATTATCCGTACTTTCTATATGATTCATAATTTGAGGTGGATAAAAGGTGAAAGTTCGAATAAATATTCTTATTCATTTACGGTGTTCGATTTGTTGTCCTTTGCGCATAGACGTCAATAAATATGCACTTCGATTCTATTGTATCTTGGAGGTTTGTTTGGATCCTCAGTGCATTCATTTTTAAGGAACAAATGAAGTCTTACGAATGACTATCCCATGCCCTGAAATTTACTGCTATTGTTTCACGCTATTGTAAAGGAATCACTATACCAACAATCTTTAAGATTTTATTTCTCGGAAATTACAATGGCTCATCCATCGCTTAGAGATTTCCTGTTGATTTTGCAAAATTGAAAAGGTTCCACGTGGCTAACTTTCGTAGATACCAAAACAACTAAACAAGTTACATTTCCTACCACTAATTTGAATGTTGTTTGCATGGCCCGTGCTCCTTGAACAATCCCCTGGAAAACCGGGGGATTATGTGGGCGCCAGGGGATTGTTCAAGGGGCTTTATCCAGCATGATAACTCACCCTGTAACTACAAGCAGTTGGCCAACTTTGTCTTGTAAAATATCCCATTATCTTAAATATGGGTCAGGTATTTTCGAACAAAAATTATGAAGGACTTCAGCCTCCTTACGTTGCTACCACAAAACCAGCTCGAGTACGAGTATATTGACTGAATCACAAAAGGAAAACAGTGGACAGAGATTAAGCAAGATTTGATTAAGTTAAAACGTAAAAATCTCCGACATACAATCATTTTGTAAATATCAAATCCAAGACTTTGAAACCTTCCATCAATAATCATCACCTCTGGATACCACTTCTTTGCAAGTCGGACGAAGTAGAATCGTATGCTCAAACTGCGATACATAGCTGCCCTTAATGTCACACAGAGGAGGATACGCCTGCCAGATATCAAACAAAACACCGTCAACATTTATTTAGTTTGAAGAACTGTATTGTAATAGTCGATACAACATATAAGTTTACACGCATTTTAACAGTCCATATATTGAATATGAAGTATACCCTTAACGGCTTCAGCAAATTTAAATGTGTAGCACACAAGTTTCAAGAATTTTCATCAAGTGATGTGGAGCATCACTAAACATGATTATGGACCTATTTCGTAAAGCAATCTTCGACATAAGGCCCAAATGAATAGCTCCAAGGGTAGATTCTTGAGCCTTATTTTTTGGCGATATAGGGTTTAATTGCGCCTATCCTATCAGATTTATGATTTTTGGGGAAACTGATTGCATCTCCCTACGTCAAATTGGTATCAAAGATGGAGGTCTTATGTTCGATTCTCTACAAGAAGAATGATGCAGAACATCACTTGAAAATGAGAGTTGGCCAATTTCATAAGAAAATGTTCGACGCAAGGCCCAAAAAAATAGTGCTTGGGTGGATTCCCGAGCTTGATACTAGGTGATAAAAGGGTTTGATTGCACATCTCTTATCAGCCAGCTGTAGTTTTTGGGAAAAGTGATTGCATATCCCTAGTCATTAAGCCTCTACTCAATCTAACCTTTCTATTCATCTCTCTACATCATTAAGCCTCTACTCGATCTAAGCTTTCTATTGTCTGGTTCAAGATACTACAAGTTGAAAAAGTTCATGGTAACTGGATTTATGCAAATCAAGAACAGTGGTTCAAGCATAGGTAAAAAATAAATTAATTAATTGTTCCCTTCTTCAGGCCGGTTTAACTTTCCAATCTCATGTCCGTCAAGATTTTCATATTAATATTTATATGTACTTATAATTGAAGCTATTTAGAAGCAATCATGCATCAAGCAACCATTAATGTGCATGTGGCAGTGTGAATATCAATGTCCAGATTATTGACTTAATCCTTGCAGACTAAAACAGGAGAACACATACCTTAACGATACCAGTATCACACAAGTTCTTCAGTGCCATCAGATATTTAGTTTCTCCAAGGCGGTCTAGATAACGTCTGCAGAAAGCCAATGTAGAGAAATTCTTATTAATTGTTGCCAATAGCTGTTTTGTTCTAGGTAACCGCAGTGAAATGTGACCAGCATCAAAATTCTTCATGTAATGGCTGCATTCAAGATCTTCTCTGACTTCTCCCTTCCCTGCATGCAACAAAAGGCCAGCAAAAAAATTGCACTTAGTGCATCCGGCCTAACCATATCTATCACATTCGACAGAATATGTCCCACCCTCTATGGAAAGAAGAGGTTACCTGTGGATCCGAAGGTCTCGATCGCATAAAATTCACCTTCTTCCATTTTTGTTTGCTCTCCTCTTTTCACAATTGGAACAGATTTCCCAGCATGGATTTGATAATGTCCAATGCTATGCCCATTTAGATTTCGGATACTTTTAACTGCCAGATCAGATAATTAGTTGAGCTTGTAAGTTGATCACATGAAGGCATTAAAAAGTTAAAAACATTTCTAAATCCCATAACTGAACATTACTATGTTATCAAGACCATAAAAGATAGCATAAGAAGGGAAGTATCACAATTCTATTTTCAGTCAGCAATTAATATTTCCTACATTTGGTTATCAATTTGTTTCTTACTAGTTTTGAAATTCTAATGACCACAAAGGCCTTCAGCTTTGGCATGATAAAACATTTATTGATCTCCGAATATTTAATCATAGAACTTAAACTAGGGTCAAAGTCTGACAATATCAACAAATGACCACCATCTGCCACAACAAAACTTGAGAAAGATAGTCCTGAAATCCAAAAGATCTGACATTTTAGTGAGCAGGAAATTTCAATTTCATAGTTGATAACAGCAACAAAAGAATAGTACAGAGAGAGGGAGAGAGATATTTTGGGATAACGACACCACTTGACTGACTAGATGTGCATTATCCATAGAAGAAGAAGAGTAGTTATTTAGAATGTGAAAGTGCCTGCTCTAAAAAAAACAACCAATTATTTTGATAAGCATTAAACACCAAATTTGAAATTAGAATAGTGATAAAAAGTTGCAACTCGCAACTTATTCATCATTATATTTCCTGTGGCTTTATTTGCCATGATAAATGTGGAGACACATTTAGTAAAATCAACTTGAATAACTACAACGCCATTCAACGATCACATCCCCCCTCAAAGAAAAAGGAAAAGAAAAAAGCACCCATGCACGGGCATCATGTACAAACATCATAACAGCCAGAAATGCATCTCATAAAAGCTATTTAATTTTATCCAAGGGTTATACCTTGGAACACCTTTCCATTGATTTCAACCTCATATGACTCCATGACCTCTTGAATTGCAGAACCTACGTCGCCTAGGCGAACATCAATCCCAGCTTCCTGTTTCAAAACAAATTGTCATCAACTGCTCCCACTTGTCCACTAGAAGTCTCAGCCAGATAATTTAACACTTCAGTCTGAACTTCGGTTCTTAAAAAGTCGTTCTTATGCAAATAAATTTAGTAACCCACCTTGATTCCCGTATTGGTAGCTTCACGCGAGGCCTCGAGCAGTGGATTAAACATGGGGTTGAATGCCACAGTAAATGCACAATCCACTATATGCCCTGCAAATGAAGTGTTGCAAATATTTGAATATTTGAGATAATCCGAAAATAGAAACAGGAAAATAAAAATACGGTCTCATAAGAGGCTTCCAGAGACCTTGAGATTGCAGTACAGTAAATAAGTAGCTATATTACCATCAATGTGAGTTCCAAAGTCCAGTTTCATCACATCATCATACTGAAGGACAGTTTTATCCCCAGAATTCGGGGTCCAATGGGCAGCAACCCTGCAACAAAGAACAGGCAGGAAGCAGACAAATCAGATTAGAATTCTGAAGGGAGTGAAACCATGGAATCGAAAAGAGACTCAAACCTCAAAAATCAAAATGATGTATATTGGTTTCTAAACTAGTTATATCCAAAATCGCCAAAATGAAATGAGTGGGCCACATTTGCAATTAAGCAATACCAGTTCAAGGAGCATCCTGTAGGAAATGCAATACCAGCCTGTAGACCGTTCTCTGATATTAATTTACGAACTGTGTTCTCCAAGGTCTCACACAGGTCAGTCATCAACATTCCGGGCTTCAAAATTTGCTTAATGTACTTCCGAACCTGACAATGATATGCATAAATTAGAAAATTACAATGACAGTCCAGAATGAACTTCTCAAACAAGCACACTATATGCTGATGCCAACACAAGCATACTGAAGGACGTAAAGCTAAATGGCAACCTGACGGTGGACCTCTGCTGCTTGGCGAACAGAATTATAGATTGGTTTTTCCAGTCGCTCCAATTCCCTCTTTTCCTCAGATGTAGTCCTCCACAAGTTACTATGTTGAACCATATTTCATAAAATAACCATTTTAATTTACAGCAATACTATACAAGAGAGATTATACAGACTATAAACAAAAAAATCTTATGATTTCAAAAGAAAATAAGAGATGTATTGCACTCAAATGGTAAATGACGCCATAGCAAACTGTAAAGACCTTACCACAAAGAGCAGCGTAAACAAGAGACAACACATCCAAATTTATCCAACTGGGTTTCCTATATCCAAGTCTTGTTGAAACAACTATTAGAAAAGTAGATCGGTCAACTCCTTCACAGTCCTCCTAGTTGACCAACCTAAGCCCCTCTTTGGCCTCCATTTCTTAAAACTTATTTTTTCTCAAATTTATTTTCAACCACACATTTCATGAGACCACAACTTTTATCAATTTTTTAACCGCACATTTTATCAACTTTTATCAAAATCTACTAAAAATCTTTTTTTTTTAATCAAAACCAAACAGGGCCTAAGAGACCTTCTCTCCATGATTGAAACAGTATTAATTAGTTGCTACCAGAGCAAAAGCTCCTTATATTCATTGCCCATATCTAATTTCCTTCCCATACACGATAACACAAGCTGAAAACAGCTCCTTTTCCACATTCCAACTGTTTCGTCTCCACAAAGTATGCACCATCATTGCCTCCAACTAAAAAAGAATATCAATACTAAGTGAATTTGAAACAGGAAATAAAGTCAACCTGGCACCCACTAGTTCCTCTGCAATACATTATATTTTTCATTCGATATATGCAACCTACCTAAGACTAGCACCATCAAATATCTACGCTATGTACTTCTTTTAAAAAATGATGAATGTATCATATCCACGACATGTCAAGCAACAAAGGAAAATTATATAAACATACTCGTCTGCATATTGTTGAATTTCACCCTCTGGAAACTCCCCAGATGGAAAAAGTTCAATCACAGGAATAGATGGAGGATCAGTTTGCTGAGGTGGTTTTTTTTTCTTCCTGCAGATTAGAACAGACAGATGTAAGTTAAATTCAAGTCTCAAATAAGAAGGGCAAGACAATTATGTTAAAGAGTATGTCTCACTTGCTTTTATTTTTCTTCTTCTTCTTTTTTGTAGCTTCTGAACATTCCAGATGCATGCANCGAGCTTTTTTTTCGGCTCGACTCATTGACATAGCTATCTAGTCCAAGAATTAGTTTCTTGATTTAATAAAAAAAAAAAAAAAAAAAGAGTAAAACCTTAACAAAATGATGTCAAGACCAAGACAATAATTTTAATAATAAACGATTGGAATTCATAGTAATCCTCGAACATCTGAAAACATTAAGAAAAACTGAAAATAAGACAATATAAACACCATCAAGGTTCTTGAACAGCATATCGCAATAGCACAAATTAAATTACATCACATAAAATGAACGTGAATGCAAAACATGACCCTCAAAATCTACAGTTTTACAGGCAACTGCCCGATTGTGGTCCAGTGTCGGGATATCTGCACCACGATCAATGCCGTCTTCTCTTGGCATTTGTTAAACGAGATTCAACACAACAGAATGAGATTATATATAATCCCAATACCACAGGCAAAAGGAGAAGAAAGAAGCAGAAAAAAGGAACTTAGAAGAATGTTTCACCAAAATAGAACTGACTATTATTGAGATTACTACTCCCTCTTCCATCTAAGATAAGCCATCAGAAAAATCACTCTTGCAAATTAGGAAAAATACGAGAGAACAACAAGGGTAAGATTACACTATATTCCATGAAGGGGCAAGTTAACATGGAGCAGCACAGAGTTTCCCTGTGCCAGCACTTTTACATTCACTACCATTTACACTCTCTCTGAAAGAGACATTTGAGTTCCCAAAACAATCTTCTCTAAATCATTATTATAGTAACTGACAAGTCATATGATCTCTTCTACAACCACGAGCACCATCTCACAAATAAAACATGAACCCACCTAACAAAGCTTGAAAACCAATCCCTCTGCATGGGGAAACTATCATTGACTACATATCTTGAGAAAGAAGGGTTTTATAGTATTGCAAACCGAGAGAGAATTGGAGAGCTAAGAAAAATCTTATCCAATATGAAAAATGAAGTGTTTGTACAATATAAATACTAAACCAAAAGAAATGAAAAATAGGCGGGAAATACAGTTATGACAGCTCGACCAACTAACAAACTGAAATTAATATTTGGCGCCTAATTACGGGTTGTTTTCACTGTTGCTTCCATAGGTTCTGATACTCCCCCTCAAGATGGATGGTGGAAATCGACAACGGCCATCTTGGACAGCAAGGAAAACAGGGCTGATGTAGGCAACGATTTTGTGAAAATATCAACTAGCTGATGATTAGTCGAACCGGTAAAAGGTTGATAAAACCATCATTGATTTTGTCCCTTATAAAGTGACAGTCTATCTCTATATGTTTGGTCCTCTTATGGAAAATGAGATTGGTAGCAATATGAATCGTCACTTGTTTGTCGCAAAATATCAAAGCAGGAACCTTGGAGTTTACATGGTCAAGGAGTAATTGATGTATCCACATTAGTTCACTAGCAATGGAAGCCAACGAACGGTACTCAGCCTCAGCAGATGATCTGGACGCTGTGTTCTATTTCTTAGCCTTCCAAGATACCATAGAATCTCCAAGAAAAACACAAAAATCGATGACAGATTTTCTGGAGTCTAAGCATGATCCCCAATTTGCATCAGCAAAAGCACGCAATTGCAAGGAAGAATCAGCAGAAAATAAGAGTCCTTGACTTGGAGTAGCCTTGATGTATTGCAACAAATAATGAACAACTGTTAAATGAGGCTTTCTAGGTTGAGAAACAAACTGACTGAGTTTATGCATTGCAAATGTAATGTCTGGTCTAGAGATCGTTAGATAAAGTAATCTTCCAATCAGCCTCCTATATAAAGAACAATCTTCCAACAACTCCCCCTCAAAGAAGCTCAAGCGAACTTTGGGATCCATAGGCAAAGAAGCAGGTTTGCAGGCAAGAAATCTTGTATCCTCAAGTAATTGAAGTACATAATGCCTTTGAGATAAGACAATACCTCGGTGAGATCTAGCAATCTTCAAATCAAGAAAATATTTGAGCTTCCCCAAATCCTTTAGCTTAAATTGGTCGTGTAAAGTTGATTTCAAATCATTAATAACCTTCAAGTATGAGCCAGTGATGACTATATCATCAACATAAACAAGTAGGGCAACAAAGTTTGTTCCAGATCCCTTAGTGAATAATGAGTAATCAGATTTAGATTGGTGAAAACCGTGTAATAAGAGGGTACGAGAGAATTTCGAGAACCATTGTCTTGAGGCTTGCTTTAGTCCATAAAAGGACTTGTGTAATCTGCAAACTAGATGCTCCCTTTGTCTGTGAGATGAGGTGGAAGGAATATAGCCCAATGGTAGGTTCATGTAAATTTCTTCAAACAGATCGCCATGGAGAAAGACGTTATTCACATCCAACTGAATGATGTGCCAACTATTTATGACTGCAATTGCTAATAGAAGCTTTACAGTTACTAACTTTGCCACTAGAGAATAAGTTTCCAAGAAGTCAAGCACTTCTTGCTGAGTATACCCCTTAGCCACTAATCGAGCTTTGTAGTGATCAATAGTCCCATCAGATTTATATTTAACTTTGTACACCCACTTGCAGCCTATAGAGTACTTCCCTTTAGGCAAACAGGTAACGGACCAAGTTTTATTCTGTTCCATCTCAGTAGCCATAGCATCCTTCCAATGACTGTGTTGCACAGCCTGATGATAGGTTTGGGGTTCAATATTTGAGGAAATATTGAGGAAAAGATGATTACGAGGAGAGAAATTTTCATAAGTAACATAGTCACTTAGAGGATAAGGATGTGAGTGATTATCAATATGAATGGCATTGTGAGATAAAAGATTACGGTGAAAATCTTTTAAGTATGAAGGAGGTTTGTTTTGTCTAAGAGATCGTCTGATAGTAGGATTAGCAGGAATATTTGTAATACCCAGACCAGGAAAGCTTAAAAGATTTGATAGGTACTACTCATACCAACAAGGTGCACCTTCTTTTTCGAAAGTCCATCCTTAGAAATTTCACAGTTAAGCGTACTTGGCTTACCAACAAGGTGCACCTTCTTTTCCGGAAGGCCATCGTCAGAAACTAAGCGTGCGTGGCTGAGAGCAATTCTATGATGGGTGACCCCCTGTGAAGTTTTCTCGGGGAGCGTGCGAATGATGACAAAGCATATTGAAAAGACCCATATTGGTACAGTAAGAACAGTACGTCGTCGATCTAACGACTGGGACAGCCCGTTAAGTGGGACCCGAGTCGTTACAAATGGTATCGAGCTCGGTTGCCAGTCGAAAATCGAAAACTAAGTGCTATGCGGGATAAAGTGCTACACCATAGGGCGGGAGCCACCTCTTAAACCCGTAGAAGCTACCTCTAGAATCCCAACACCAAGCAACGGATCCTCAGATGGATCAAACGCGACGAGGACATCACGAGTCTAACGGGGGGTGATTGTAATACCCAGACCAGGAAAGCTTAAAAGATTTGATAGGTACTACTCATATCAACAAGGTGCACTTTCTTTCCGGAAGTCCATCCTTAGAAACTCCACAGTTAAGCGTGCTTAGCTTGGAGCAATTCTATGATGGGTGACACTCTGTGAAGTTTTCTCGGGGAGCGTGCGAGTGACGACAAAGCACGTTGAAAAGACCCATATAGTACAGTGGGGACAGTACGTCGTCGATCTAACGGCCGGAACAGCCCGTTAAGTGGGACCCGGGTCGTCACAATATCAACGGGAGTGGCAATGGTATGAGGATCTGGAGGAGGTGAAAATGAAAGAGAATTTTGAAGAGGTTAGTTGTTTACATGATCAGATGTTATAGAACCATTGGGATTAGGATTAATGACAGGAGAACCTGATGTTATACAAGAGTGTGTATCTGGAAGAGGATTTGGAAGAACAAGGTGGGGAAACTGGTCAACAAAATCAGCACCTTTTGAGATAGAATGAAAAGGGAAAACTTGTTCATGAAATATCACATCCCTGGAGATAAAAAAATTTTTGGAACCAATACAATATAACCTGTAACCCTTAATGCCAGAATGATAGCCAATGAACACAGGCTCTTGCTCTAGGATGAAATTTTAGACGATGAAAAGGAAGAGTAGAAGCAAAGCATAAACTTCCAAGTACTCTTAGGAAGCTATGGTCAACAGGGGACTTGTAAAGCAAAGTGAATGGTGTTTTGTTTTGTGGAACCGGGGAAGGAGTTCTATTGATTAAAACGGTTGCAAGGAGAACTCAGTCACCCCAAAATGATATAGGAACTTGTGCCTGGAAAAATAGTGTCCTTGCTACATTAAGCAAATGTTGGTGTTTTCTTTCAACAGCTGAGTTTTGCTCAGGACGTTCTACGCAAGAAAATTGGTGAAGTACCCCTTTTGAATTGAAAAATTCTATGAAGTGTAATTCAGGAGCATTATCTGATCTGAAGACTTTAATTACTTTGTTAAACTGTGTTTCAATGAGGTTGAAAAACTTGGGAATAATATCATGAACATCTGATTTGTGCTTCATTAGATAAACTCAAGTGAATCTTGTACAATCATCTACAAGTGTGAGGAAATATCTGTGACCATTGCGTGTTGGAGAACTGTATGGGCCCCAAGTGTCACAGTGGATGAGATCAAAAGCATTGACAGATAAATGATTGTTTGACATAAACAACAACCTTCTTTGCTTAGCCAATGGACAGATATAACAAGGTGCAATACATCTATCATTCTTAAAATGAAGCTGATCTTTCAAAGTTTCTAGCCTTTTAAATGCCAAATGACCAAGTCGATTGTGCCAAGTAAGTGAAGGCACATTATTCAATACAGAAAAAACAGCAGGATTACAAACAATTTTGGAAAAATTACATTCATTTTCCATTCCACTAGATATTGCACCAATGATGTAGAGATCACCAACTCTCCTAGCCCTGCCAATCATCTTCAAGTTGCGTGTGTCCTGATTATCAAAATGATCAGTGAAAAATTTGACTCTTATGTCTAAGTTCCTTGTCAGAGAATTGATGGATAATAGGTTGAACTTGAATTGGGGTACAAATAACACGTCTTCAAGGATTAATTCAGGAGTTAATTTAACAGCTCGGAATTCTGATATGATTAGGTAATGTGATGTAAACATTCTGCACAGTCTTCAACGTTTGGAAAGAGGTATGATTGAAACAAAGATGACTGGTAGACCCTAAATCTAGTACCCAATATGTAGGAGAACTGAGTATTTTGTTAATGGAAATGGAAAGGTATGTACCTAATTCATGGCCAGAGTTAGCACCTCCATCTTCCACCTTTGCATCTGAAAGATGTGTGCTCAACAAACTCATTAAATGTTTATATTGATCAGAATTCAACGTTTGTACAAAGCCTCCAACACTGCCAATGTGTTTATCTAAAATAGAATCAGAAATTTAATTAGCAATAGCATTACTTGACTAAACATTATAACCTGTTTGACTGTTTCCACTAGATTCTATCTGATTAGCTGAGTTTAACTTCTGCCTTGACTTATATCTTGGTGGAAATCCATGGAGTTTGTAGCATCTATCAACAACATGGCCTACACCTCCACAATAGGTACAAACAAGCCTCTCTTTCCTCTGATTTTTACTATCGTTTTGCCCTGAGTTGGTCTTTTTAACATCATTTCTAGCAAAAAAGGGCAAAGAATCAGTAGATCCAACAGCCACAGTTACAGATCTTTGATGTTCTTCTTGAGAGATAAGTGAAAACACTTTGTCGATTGGTGGAATTGGATCCATGAGTAGTAACTGTCCTCTAACTTGGGCATATGACTCATTTAAACCCATTAAAAAAGACATCACATATTCCATGTGATAGTGTTCAGCCAATTTCTTATTTCCCCCACAATTACACCTTCCACATGAACAAGAAGGTCGATAGTAACTAAGCTCTTCCCAAATAGTTTTCAACTTAGTAAAGTAAGCACTAACAGACAATTGACCTTGCGTATGATTCATTAAATCTCTTCTCAATTGGAAAATTTGAGGACCTTTCCTCTGTTGAAATCGTTCCTTATGGTCAAGCCAAATATCATGAGCAGATTCTGAATATATTATGCTAGTTGAAATCTCTTTTGAAACGGAATTAAGTATCCACGAAATAACAACATTGTTATTACGGATCCAAGAGTTGAGCAGATCTGTGTTTTCTTCAAGTTTAATGGCAGATCCATCAATAAACGCAAGTTTATTCTTCATCGAAAGTGCTATAGTCATGGCTCGACTCCATGAAGTGTAGTTTTCACCGGTCAGGGGCTGAGAAACCAGGACTAAACCTGGACTGTCTGAATGGTGAAGATAATAAACACTAGAAACATCATCAATGGCTGAATGATTCATTGATGGAGATGAATTTTGATTCGGTTGATTTTGAATAGAAATATCTGCCATGAAGAATCAGCACTCAATGGCGAGGAAAATGCTCTAATACCATATTGCAAACCGAGAGAGAATTGGAGAGCTAAGAAAAATCTTATTCAATATGAAAAATGAAGTGTTTGTACAATATAAATACTAAACCAAAAGAAATGAAATATAGGCGGGAAATACAGTTATGACAGCTCAACCAACTAACAAACTGAAATTAATATTTGGCGCCTAATTACAGGTTGTTTTCACTGCTGCTTCCATAGGTTCTGATATACAGAACAGAGAAGTAGTAGTCCAATGACAAGCCAAAACCAGATGTAATACTTTTTGATATGTATTGCATATTCAGTCCCAAAAGTTACAGGTATGATCTCTAAGTATGGCCTCAGAGGGAAATTCCTGGTCCTTAGAAAAGAAGTTTTTTTTTTCCCTCTCCAAACATCCAGTTCAAATATTAACTGCAGAAAGCCTAAGATAAAAGGCTGAGTTTTATGTTAGAAGCATTAGCGATTTCACAGTACTCAAAACCCAATCCTTCTACCTTCATACTGTATGTGAAACATCAAATCAAGAAATTCAACATGTAAAATATTAATTCTTTAGCTAATTTAATTTATTAATACAGGGACTAAGATTATAAGATAAAAATTTAAAAATAAAATACAATGAAAATGAACTTTCTGCATAAAATGATAAGAGAAATTACATGCATTGCTTATGTTTCAAACCATATAGCTCCTAAATAGAGCAGAATGCGGTGGCATCAATTAGAATCTTTAACAAATAATCAAGTTCAGGTATTTTATTGCAAATTTGAATAAATTTAACATTGAAAAAAGAATCAAATTAGGAATGAAAACTTACCATACCGGAAACACCTCCAAGTAGCAGAGGTCTTCTCCCTAATCTATCAACAACCAGGACTGCTACCCCAGTCATAATCAGCTATAGCCACAATTATCAAATTTTTGAGAGAAAATAAAAATAAAAAAATGGAACAATACAATACAATACTAATGGGAGATGAAAGTATGAGATTAAATATTACAAATAACTGAATAAGGCGTAATCGAATTCTTGACTGCAAGTGTAGCATTAACACCTGAATTTTCTGTCAAAATTAAAGAGAGGACTTCATGAATTTTCTCCATCATCTCACCTTTAACAACCCAAGAAGTATTGAGACCTTTTCTGCAGCCCACTAACACAAGATATTCATTGGCCAACCTTCCAACAGCATACGATCTTGGCAGGGAATTACTTGAAGCAATGGAAACAAAAGCTTCGAGCACTTTAGCAATAATGTCCACGTCGAAAAGAGTGATACTACTCTTAACTAAAAGGTCTGTAGCTTTATAGCTTTCAAGCATGAGCGCTATTCTTCTTTCAAGCTTGTGTAGCAACTCTGAATCAATTTTCATGAAATGAACTGCATTTAAAAGATGTAGAAAATTGCACGAAACTGAATGTCATTCAGCAGGCAGTATCTTTAATTCTTTATCCAACAATCAGTCCTAACTTTATGCATTTGGATGGTCAGATCTTTCTGATTCAGATTGTTGTGCCGCACTGCAATTCCATAAAGCCACTTTACTGTCCAGTAAGCTATACATGAACCTAAAAGATTAGGCTGGATCTGCTTTCTTTTAATTTGTTCAATTACTTCAATGAAATAATTATTCGAAGAAACGAAAGATCTTCAAATCACGAACGATCTGATAAATTGTTGCCATCCATGTGATTTATGCTTTTAGACAAAATATTCAAATACACTTCATTTTCCTCACTACCATTTGCATTCGTGCATACTTCCCAAGCAATTATTCCAGAGCATTATTTCAATATATGCAAGTCTCGTGCCCGAGAAGAGATGGATTTGCAGCTTTTAAAAATTCTAAATGTATCTTTCCATGATGAAACGATTATATAACTCAAAAAGGCATCGGTTTTCGAAATCAGTTTTCTTGTTCAAGATCAGCACTCATTTCCAAGAAATTGGCGGCACAATAAAGTGGAGCAACAATTGATCCTGTAAGATTGACCTTCCAACCATAACAGACCTTTAAAACTAACTCAAAATATTTTGCTCTTGTATTGTGGTCTTAACTTAAAATAATTTAAGTTTACTTTTAAGTCAATAAGTTATAAAAGAAATAATTTTTTTCTTGGTTGAAGTTGAAAATAAGTTGTTTATTTTGAAATAAGCTCGAATTTTACTCTTAAGATCATAACAGGCGCCTGGTGTTATGCGGAG
>CAIGRF010092672.1:0-16066 GCA_903798235.1 Fraxinus ornus
TAAGTATAAGGCGAAACAATTTCAATCTGAACAAAGCAAATTATTTAGCCATACTGATGGTTAGTTTTTGAAGTTTTAAAATAAATTATAGGATAATAAATTTAATTAACAAATATAGATTTATATTTCGTTTGAACCAGAAATACTAAAATGAAATTTATTGTTGTATAATATTTTATAGTTTGTGTGTATTTATTTATTTCATTTTGGTATCCAATTCAATTCGATGCCAATTTAACCATTTGAATCTTGATTCTTAATCTTTTTCAGGTCGACACCAGAGGCAATTTCGAAAACATTACACATTATTGCAATGCAAACAAAGAAATATACAGTACCATACATTTATTCAACACAAACTTCAAATATCTATATTACATAAAATTGCAATTATCATGCGACAGGACAATTACATTTTCAGTAATTTTCATAAGCCCACACTTTGAAAACAAATCATTCATTCACTTGCCATCTTCATCCCTTGCAATAATTAACAAGAAAATTCTCGTCAAGTTCAGCAGCGATAAACTTCTTTATATAATCACTCAACATGACCTCTTTGTATACGGGAGGATTTTCTTCTGATAACAACTCTTTAATGGGACCATAGAAAACGTTATCCCTGTTTATAGGTCCAGAGAAAAAGCACGCTATGGAAATTCTTGGGCCAAGACGATTGGCAACCACTCTGTGCTTATTGCTTCTAAATTTTCCATTGGATACCAGCTATATTCCAAAAGTTAAATAGAGAAAAAACTTCAGTAAAATTGAGCCAACAATCAAGTAAAACGGAAATCAGAAAACAAACCTATTCATGGTGGTTCGTGTTCGTGGGGATATACTGAATTATTAGGCTTCAAAGTATAACAATATATCTATGTATGTATACCTGGAGAAGATCTCCAATATTAATTACTAATGCTCCACGAATGGGCTGAACATCAACCAATTGGTTTTGGAAGAAAATCTGGAGACCGTCGATTTGGTTTTGTAGAAGAATGGTGATAAATCCAGGATCTGAATGCTTTGCGGTTCCCAAAGTGAGTTCTGGTTCAGGGCACGCTGGATAATAGTGACAGCTAAGGTGATGTCCTTCAGAACAGTCCATGTTTCTTAGGTGCTCAGGTTCGAGTCCAAGAGCCTCCGATAGTAATCCAAACAGAATATTTCCCAAGTTATTAACGAGTTTTGAGTACTCTATAACTGACTTCCTGTGAATTAATGGCATGTTTGATAAGATATATTGTATAGCAATAAACAGTATTTTAAGGAAAAAGAGTAAAACATTTAATACAATGTTTAGTACTACTAACTAAACATGCACTAAAATCTTGTTTAGAACAGATTTTTCCAAGTGAATAAAGAAATCAAGAACTAAACTTTGCATCTAGTATGGTGCAGTAGTTCTCATTTGGGGTGCAAAGACTGAGCTGCGATTAAATTTACATACCTACATGAAGCTGGCAAGTCATCGGAAATACTTTGATCAGGATCTGAAAATGAAATAGCCAATGTGTCTCTCCAGCCAGCAGTCCTTGATGTGAACAAATCAAAATTGCTGATAAATCTCACCCTTTTAGTAATATCCCGCGTGTAGTATTTCTTTTTCTCCTCAGCATCCTGCTCATTAAATTTCTGTATTGCATCAAGCATTTCATCGAGCACATTTAAGGATATTCCATGATTCACAACTTGGAAAAATCCCCATGTTTCTGATGCAATCCTTACTTCTTCTACAATCTGTTTATGGGTATGGGTTTTCTCCAGATCACCCAAATCAATCACAGGAACTTCAATTTGAGCCCTCTTGTAATTTAAATCTTTAGCCAGTTCTTCAGCTGGTCTTACAAAAATCTTGGGAATTTTTTGCAATCCTGAATCAATTAATCCCTTTACACCAGCTTTTGTTTCATCAAAAGTCTTCAATTCTTGCACTCTGTCATATTCTTGAGCACCTGAGGCATCCATTATTTTCAGCTATAAGATGCAAATTTATGAATGGTTGGCGACTCTAAGATGGTTGTGCTATATATCAAGAACGTAACAACTTTCAAAATATGGATGCTGAAATTTTATATATCTCTAAGATATAAATATATTAGTTGAAATCTTATAATGATAGGGTAATGAATAATTCTTTATGTACAAAGTCCTATGTGTTGTGAGTGAAATGATGGAGTCCATTAAAATTGAAAATATAATTGGTATTGGATCTCACTCGTCTAATAGAAGTCAACAATAACGATTAATTTTTCAATTTTAATCCGATTTTAATTTCTACCAAACTCCCTCTAAATATGTGGAGATGAAACTCAATTGAATAATATTATTTAGCATAAGATGTGTAGAATATGGATATAGTATGAACATATTGTATGTCCTATTAAATGAGCTATAATTCATTGTATTTAATTGAATATGTAATTTAATGTTATTTATGCTGCTACCTAGATTAGTGTTAAACACACTTAATGTTAAATACCATTTCTTAACTCAATTTACTAACTTTATATTTTAGAGTCACTTCATAGGTAGATCATTTCTACTTGGTAGTTGGTACATATTTCTTTACTGTGATGTGAAAGGTGAGATTTTTCTATTGAAAGAAGGTAGCGTAATTCAGCACATTTGAATTAATAATTCTTAATATTTTAAAACGTGGATTAAATGTTCAATTGGAAATAAGATTGTTTAGTTCAACAACTTGAATTTAAAGTAACTAAGTGGATAAGAATAGTTGACATTTTTTTATTTTTTTTTCAATTCTAAAAAAGGCAATTAGAACATATTTTATGGAGATTTATCTTGGAAGACTTCATGTTGGGAGGAGAAGGAAATTTATCTTTTACTTCTAAGAAATTGTTTTTGAATTTTCATATTCTATAATTCCGATAATCCGTATCCATCGTGGAACCAGGTTACACTCATCGTTTAACATATGGTTGTACGTTTTAATATTAAATTCCATAATACATTACATTTTGGTTGGAGAAAAAGAATGTTCGATGAAGTTGTCGGGTATTTACATAAACATGTATAGTGGTATTAAAAAAAGAAAAAGAAAAAGACAATCAATTCCCAAAAGTTTGATAATCTTTGTGATTAGATAGAATATGTGATAGGAGGTATACCTTTAACGATTTTCATAAGTCGAGAATATTCTGAATTTGATCTACAATGATCTTCGTATGCGAGAGCTATCCAAATATTTAGCTACTAATATAAATTCCCGCAAATAAATTAGAACTCTGACAACACTAACGATTCACGGCCACCAATTCAATTTAGAAAGAATTATGTTTAGGGTTTTTCACCTAAATCTTTTGTGCTAGCATGAATAATAAGTCTTAAAACTTTAAATGTGGATTATGTATTTATATGTTTTCACAAAGTCTAATTACCTCATAGAAAATTAACCTTACTAATTAATCGTAGTCCAATAGAAATTATTAAGTCCACCCAAGAATTGAACATAGGACACAATACTTATAATGTGCCACTTGGTTTAGATCTAATATCAAATCCAAATTTTCAATTCTCAACTTTTGTGTGACTCATTAGGTTGTCATTCACGAGAATAAGTGTTGATATTTTTTATTATTTGAACTCTTATTTGTAACAACTTTGAGACGATTTCTTGACCTAAATTCGACCCTTATAAATACAAAACTTGGGAAAAACATTGAAAAAAAAATGTTACGCCCCAAAATTTTATCGACTTAAACTTTGAGGTGTTATCGATATCGTTTCTTAATGCGTAATCATTTAAGTGAAACTTTGAAATCCTTAATTTATTTAAAGCATTCAAACATCTATTTAAATATAATGTCAATAAATCTAAACATTTAATAATTTATACAATCATACGGGTTAAATCGGAACAAACCACGACCCGTGACCCCATGGGCTCGACCCGGATGGGTCAGCCGGCGGGCCTAGGCTGTAATCCAAAATTTGTGGGCCGACCCGGAATCGACCTGGAACCTATAGCGGGCGGACTTTTTTTCACGCGGGGCGTTACTGGGCTCATATGTTGGCGACTCGACTCGACCCGACCCGAACCATCCGGATTGACACCTTTAGCAAGGACTGAGTTTGACGCTTCGCGTTTTAGAGAGGAGTTCGATATTGACTCATAGATAGAGAGATTAGAAGATAGTCTTGTGAGATCCAATATAACATATTGTAACTCCTTACTTTTGATTAGTGAATTTCTTGCCTTTGCCGTTGATTTTTTCCCTTATTGGGATTTTACATAAATCTTGTGTTCTTGTTATCGCTATTTTTCGTCTTGTCTATTATCTCGTCTTTAATTGGCTCAATTTCTAGCATGTTTCTCAACATATAAATGATATTAGTTGAAATTTTATTTTACCTCAAGACATATGATACGGTAAAGAATAATGCTATATATAAAAGTGAGAATCATTCATATGTGATGTTATTGAAATGATGAAGCCAATTAAATATGTGATTATGTGAATATGAAAATCAATTCATTGATTTTATCATTTGATGTCACTTCACATGTAAATTATTTCTACTTTGTACATTTTACTTTATTGTAAGGTGGAAATTTCTTAATGAAAGCGAGATAGCATAATTCACCATCTTTGAATTATAACTTTTGAAATTATAAAACATGCATTAAATGTTCAGTTGGAAATAAGATAACTTAGTTCAGCAACTTGAACTTAAAGTTCAGCTGATGAGAACAGCATTTTTGTTTTGCTTGTCTCAATTTTCATATGTAAAATGTGCAATTAGGACATTTTATTGAGATTTATCTAGAAGGCTTTATGTGGGGTAGAGAAGAGAATTTATCTTTTTCTTCTAAGAAAATGTTTTTGAATTTTCAAATTTAATAATTGCCAAAAATTCATATTCATCATGGAACCATCTCATTAACGCTCGTGTCTTAATATTAAATTCTATATGACATTATTATATTTTGGTTGGAAAAAAAGAATGTGGAGAAGTTTTTGTGTATTTACATAAACATGCATAGTGGAATTAAAAAAAAAATCAATATTCAAAAGTTCGATCACCTTTGTGATTAAATAGAATATGTGATAGGAGACCCTTTGACGATTCATAAGTTGGGATCCTCGGAAAGGCTCAAAGATATCCAAATATCACATTTTTGTACAATACTTATAGATGGCAAAAAAAACCTGCACCGCCCCAAGGTGGGGTGCCTCACCCCGAACCCGTCCCGTGAAGAATAAAAAAAAGTTAATTACAAATTACAAAAATAAAAATAAAAAGTGTTGTGCTACAGGTACAAAATGTGGTACAAAAGTAGGGGGCCGCCATTTGACAATTTTGGACACCCTTTTGTACCCCATTTTGTACACCAAGAATTATCCAAATAAAAATTTAGTTAACTACAAAAAAAATAATAATAATAAAATAAAGAGGGCCGGGCAACAGGGCAGTCCCGACACTCCTACCCCACCCCGAATCCGTCCCGTTGTCATCTCTAATAATACTGCTTCATATACTGATTCACAACATATCCAGAGCATATTGATCAAGAGAAGGATGTATTTTCAATGGAACTTTGAATTCACATCTAGTACAAAAACGACCTAAATGTAGAATGTTTCAGCTGGATTGCTGTACACGGCAAGGGACAAGTCAGGAATATAACTGTAGCACCTATGATGAACTCAACTCCTGAATCCATGAGTGATTCATGAGTATTACACGTGTTATGTTCGATCTTGGGACTGCCTGTTGAAAGTCCGTCAAATTTAATTATGGATTTTTCCGTTCGGCACCCCTATTAATTTACATAATACATATGAAAAAGGAGGCAAACACTTCGAAACAAACATAAACCAGAATCCCTGAATCATTTTATTCCCAACATTACATGCTTATTTTTTGCATTTAAAGAAAAAAGAAATACACTATCATGCATTTATTAAACACAAACTTCAAACATATTTAGTTATCTCACAAAATAAGATAAATTTACATTAGTTTACTCCATTTTTACAGCTTAAAATTTTAAATGAGGCTGGTACGAGAACACGAGTAGATGTCCTATGTTAAACTTTTGTATTTATGAAAAAATTTCACATAAAAAAGTTAAATAAGAGTTGGTTTTTCCAACAAAGAAGAAACATGACTTGAATTAAATCCTCTCCGCGCTGCACAGAGAGAGGAAAAGGTTAAATAAGAATTGATTTTCCAATAAAGAAGAAATAGGACTTGAACTAAACCCTCTCCACGCGCGTGTCCATTATATATTCATGTTTATATTATCGATTTAAATATCATGTTTATCGATTTAGTTTCTGTTCTAAACACTTAAACTGTGATAATAATAAATATATTGTTGATTAAGTTGAAATATAAAATTTATCTTTAGTTATTACACGTAACAATATAATTGTTAATATTTTTTTTCCCGTTTATCTTCAATTATTCCATAGTTTTCTCTATTTGCACGCATCATAAACATGATACATTTTGATGAAAAAAATAAGGTTTTAACTACAATAATGTTTCATTTGTACATGGATGATGAAATTTGTCTTCCGGTGCTTTGTTGATGTTTGTTTCATTAAGCTTTTACACCCACGCTATTAAGTAACCAACTACGCCGATAGCACGTACATTGCACGTGAATTTGACAGAAAGCTTAGTTCAGCATCTTGGAAATTTTTTTTCCCAACGATGAGAACAATTGACTTTTCTCTTTGGTTTGTCTCAATTTGCACATGTGCAATGTGCTAGGATGCCACATTTTTTGGAGGTTTATCCTGGAAGGCTGGGAAGGGTTGGAATTATTATTATTATTATTATTTTTGATAAAATTATTTATGCAAGTTCGGACAAACTGCTTAAAATTATGCAAATCGGACCTTATTACGGAGAAAATAAGATACTTATTATTATTTTGAAAAATGCAACAATAAATATTATCGTGAAGAATATGGAAATGAAAGATAATAACCCTGTAAGAAGATGGGATCCTCGGAAAGGCTCAAAGAGATCCAAATACCACATTTTTGTACAATACTTAGAGATGGCAAAAAAAACATGCCCCGCCCCGAGGTGGGGAGCCTCACCCCGAACCTGTCCCGTGAAGAATAAAAAAAAGTTAATTACAAATTACAAAAATAAAAATAAAAAGGGTTGTGCTACAGGTACAAAATGTGGTACAAAAGGGTGTCCAAAATTGGACAGACGCCCCCCAATAGGGGGCTGCCATTTGCGACAGGCCCCCCAATAAGGGGCCGCCATTTGACAATTTTGGACACCATTTGTACCCCATTTTGTACACCAAGAATTATCCAAATAAAAATTTAGTTAACTACAAAAAAAAATAATAATAAAATAAAGAGGGCCGGGCAACAGGGCAGTCCCGACACTCCTACCCCATCTCGAATCCGTCCCGTTGTCATTTCTAATAATACTGCTTCATATACTGATTCACAACATATCCAGAGCATATTGATCAAGAGAAGGATGTATTTTCAATGGAACTTTGAATTCACATTTCGTACAAAAACGACCTAAATGTAAAATGTTTCAGCTGGATTGCTGTACACGGCAAGGGACAAGTCAGGAATATAACTGTAGCACCTATGATGAACTCTACTCCTGAATCCATGAGTGATTCATGAGTATTATACGTGTTATGTTCGATCTTGGGACTGCCTGTTGAAAGTCCGCCAAATTTAATTATGGATTTTTCCGTTCGGCACCCCTATTAATTTACATAATACATATGAAAAAGGAGGCAAACACTTCGAAACAAACATAAACCAGAATCCCTGAATCATTTTATTCCCAACATTACATGCTTATTTTTTGCATTTAAAGAAAAAAGAAATACACTATCATGCATTTATTAAACACAAACTTCAAACATATTTAGTTATCTCACAAAATAAGATAAATTTACATTAGTTTACTCCATTTTTACAGCTTAAAATTTTAAATGAGGCTCGTACGAGAACATGAGTAGATGTCCTATGTTAAACTTTTGTATTTATGAAAAATTCTCACATAAAAAAGTTAAATAAGAGTTGATTTTTCCAACAAAGAAGAAACATGACTTGAACTAAATCCTCTCCGCGCTGCACAAAGAGAGGAAAAGGTTAAATAAGAATTGATTTTCCAATAAAGAAGAAATAGGACTTGAACTAAACCCTCTCCGCGCGCGTGTCCATTATATATTCATGTTTATATTATCGATTTAAATATCATGTTTATCGATTTAGTTTCTGTTCTAAACACTTAAACTGTGATAATAATAAATATATTGTTGATTAAGTTGAAATATAAAATTTATCTTTAATTATTACACGTAACATTATAATTGTTAAAAAAAAATTTCCCGTTTATCTTCAATTATTCCATAGTTTTCTCTATTTGCACGCATCATAAACATGATACCTTTTGATGAAAAAAATAAGGTTTTAACTACAATAATGTTTCATTTGTACATGGATGATGAAATTTGTCTTCAAGTGCTTTGTTGATGTTTGTTTCATTAAGCTTTTACACCCACGCTATTAAGCAACCAACTACGCCGATAGTACGTACATTGCACGTGAATTTGACTAGTATCTATAAAGGTGGGAATCATTTAAAGAACTAGAAATTAAAGTTCCTGAGTTGATAAGAATACTTGACTTTTTTGTTTTGCTTTTCTCAAATTTCACATGTAAAATGTGCAATTAGGACATATTTTATGTAAATTTATCTTGGAAGACGTCACGTGTGGGGAGAAGGAAATATTATCTTTTTTCTTCTAAAAAATTGATTTTGAATTTTCAAATTTTATAATTGCAAAAATCCGTATCCATCGTGGAACCACCTCATTATAAGTTGTCGTTTAACATTTGATTGTACATTTTATGGTGTGTTTGAGCACATTATTTTGAAAGAATGTATTTTATAATAGTAGATTGATAGAGAATATGTGGTTAAAAAAAAGGAAAATTTATTGATGTAATGAAAAATATTATTTTATTGTAGAATGTGTGATTTAAAATGAGTAGAAAAATGAGAATGCAAATGTTAATGTGACTCAAACAGGGTGTGTGTTTTATGATGTATAATTTCGAAAACTTTTATAAGTTGAGATTATTCTGAATCTAATCTTACAAAATCTCACCGTTTTATAATTGGCCAGATATCTAGCTACTAAAAAAAAAAATCCCCAGAAGGAGAATAAATTGGAACTCCAACCATCACGAACAATTCACGACCACCTATTCAAATTACAGAGAGTTAGGTTTAGGACTTTCACCTAAATCTCTTGTGCTAATATGAAAAATAATAAATCTTATAAACTCTCAATAAGGATTATGTATTTATAGGCTTTCACAAATTCTAATGGCCTAAAAACCAATTAATTTTATTAATTAATCTTTGTTCAATAGTAATAATTAAGTCCACCCAACAATTGATCCCAATACATAATACTTAAAATCTCTCATTTGGTTTAGATCCAATATCAATTCCAAAATTTTAATTCTCGGCTTTTGTGTGACCCATTAGTTTGTTATTCACGAGAGTAGGTGTCAGGAAATTACATTTCTAATGTAATAAAAATAAAATAAAATAATTTTTTTTTTTCTTATTTACCATTAATTTACCTAGGTTAACTAATATATGTTGTTGTTCAATATTGACATCTAGCAATGTGTTTAAGGTAATCCATGTGATGAGAAACATCACATGGTATGGCACAATCATTCTGCTAGGTTACGGTGAAAACATAATTCTAGATTTCTATGAAAATATGATTCATTTATCAAGTACGAACCAATAGGTTACAAGATATGAATAAGTGCCAATCTCGATATAACCAGTCATATTATTCATTAAAACCTATACGTTTGTGTATATGAGTTGTAGTTAAATCCCATTTCGACTCATTACTCCATCCCAACAAAGGAATTCAAGTATCAACATTGCTAGATGAATTGCATACGATAATGTCTCTCTATGAATCATGTATTGGTCATTAATCAATCTCCATATGAATGTCCAATGCCACCAAAGTGTGTCGTCGATCCTCACGTAAAATTTTACGATGACCTCAAGTCAAAGAACAAATAAACTACCTAAAACATAGAGAATTTACTAACACTAAAATAGTTATTTATATAAAAACTTTGTTGCAAGTTATGAATGAAATGTTCCTCTAACAATTTATCCACATATCCATTTAAATGTCTCCACTAAAAGGGCATCGAATGATATCCAGTTATTAGGGGATCGAATAGTATCATCAAGACAAATTAAGTAGGCCATATTTGCCCTTACGGTAATTTATCATGTATCTCCGATGAGGGCAGCGCCACTCCAATTAACCAATGAGAAAGTTGATTTGATAGCTTAGGCCCTAGGATATTATTACGCCACCATACTGCCCCTATCAACCATTCATCGGTCGAAGTCAAGCTCTCCAAGAAATCTCTTTTAGATTCACGCTAAACTCTTACCTATATCCTTCTTTGAACTCATAAAAAATAAATAAAATATTTTCGATACAGTTTTCTTAAGTTGAATTGAGAGTGTCACATCACTTTTCAACATCAATGCACATGCCTTTGCATGGTGTAGATTAAATCATATTTTTAATAAATTTTAATAAAAATTGATGATATATATAGTTGAAAAGTTGGGAATCACATAACATATTTAAATTAATTTTGGATTATGACTTAAAATTTTAATCAACTTTTATTCTACACAAAACAGGGATGGTGTATTAAGAAAGTAACAATTTCTCAAGCTAAATAATTATTTATGCTGAAATTGACAAATCTCAAGATATGAAAAGATATTGTAGAAGGTGGATATTTCATATTGAAAACAAGACAGCATAATTCTACAACTTGGAGTCGATAATTTTGTTATTACAAAACGTGGATCAAATGTTTAAACTCTAAATATGGATTCTTTTGGTTTGTCTTAATTTGCACATGTGCAATGTGCTAGGGGGCAACATTTTTTGGAGGTTTATCTTGGAAGGTTATATGTAGGGAAGGGTTGGGGATTTTATTGTTTTTTTCTAAATTTAAAATCTTATAATTTCAAAATTTTAGTCAAACAAATTCACTATCAATTTTACATCAAGAAATACGTGGAGTAACTCTTGATATATCAGTAAATGCAAGACATGTATGTGGATCAACGCATCAAATTCCCATTGGACATGTAGGTCTTTTCATTGAATAACAACTTCCTCGAGCTCAAGGTTTGAATTTATTCACGGTAGTACCCTTGTTATCTTCGGCCTTACCTTATTCCAAGTCATAAGATAAGAGCCTTACCTTATTCCAAGTCATAAGATAAGAGCCATTTCCATTATCTTTCTTTGATTACAGATCAAGATGAATTTACATCTAAATATATTTATATAGATATTTATTGTGAAACCACCTCATTGACACGTCTTTTAACATACTGTTGTACATTATAATACTAAATTCCATAGGACAATATTTTTTTGGTCGTGGGAAGAAGAGTGTCAGGGAAAAATACTTTAACATTATGCAAATCGGACCTAATTATGGAGAAAGTAAGATACTTATTATTATTTTCAAAATGCGACAATAGTTATTATCATGAAGAATATGGAAATGAAGGATAATAATCCCCTAAGAAGATGGGATCATGGGCAAGGCTCAAAGATATACATATACCACATATTTGTACCATTTTTTGTATAACTAATGGGCTAAATGTGCGTTGCACGTTAATTGAATAATGTAAAAAATAAGCGTGTAATAAAATAAAGAACAACTAACACACGTTAATTGGATAACGTAAAAAATAAGTGTATAACAAAATAAAGAATAAGTCTATAAACGTCGACATACAAATTATATTTACAAACTCTACATATAAATAGAAACAAATGACATTAAATTACATATGGGCAGCGCCCTCGGCGAAGTTCGAGGGGGCAGCACCCCTTGTAGGGGTTAGGGGACAACGCCCCAGGCAGTGATTGACTTGACCGGTCAAGTCGCGAGGGTCGAGGGGGCAGTGCCCCCTCGTGGGGTCCGGAGGCAATGCCCGGGCGGTGATCAACTTGGAGGACAGCGTCCCTCGAGCGAAAAAAATAAATGAAATTCATTATTTGGCAAAAAAAAAAAAAAGCAATAATTCGGTAATAATCTCGAAAATTGCGACATGTGGTACAAAGTGTTTTGCAACTTTTATATTGTAGTGATGAAATACAGAAAAAGAATTTTGCATACATCTTATTACAATATAGTTATCAATTAGCATATTGCAACATTTAGAGTTATAACCTAATCCGATTTAAAAAAGAAAGAGAAAAAAAGTGTACCTCTTAAATTTATCCATCTTATTTTATTTCTCTCCACTACCTTGAGACAATTTTAGGTATGCATTATGTATGTCAATGTATAATAATAAAAAAAAAATTGCGTGCCGTGTCTCCGTGTGGCACGGAGACATGGCATTTTTTTTTGTCAAAACCAACTCAAACGATGGTTTCATACAATCCATTCCCATTCAAATTCATAGCAATTCACAAATCACAATACTAAATCTTTAAATCACAAATCAATTTGTACAAATATACTAAAAGCTCAAAAATATAAAATTTCGAAATTCAAATTTACATGGGCACTACATTACAAAGCTCGTACACCCATTGCACACAGGCTTGCTCTGCATTGTGTTTTAAATCATCACATATAAAGCAAAACACATTAGTAAAATAAAGAAGAAAATTGGAACGATTCAAAATAACGAGCCAGAGACTTTTGTAGCCGAAGCGAAAATCTCAAAGCCCAAAAGCCTAAGCCTAAAAGAGAGAGAAGAAACGATTTACAGGCGCCGACGGCACTCAATGCAGCGAAAATCTCAAAGCCCAAAAGCCTAAAAAATATAGAAGAAAAAAAAAGGAAAAAATGAAACAGACAATGAAACAGGCAATAAACATATCTCCATACAATCACTATTTTGAGCGATCTCTTTCTCAATCTCAGACAAAGAAGAAGAAGAATGAGGAGGATGAGGAGGAATATTACCGGTCAATGTAGGGAATGGAATGGAGGAGTATGGTTGGTTGAGTGGAAAAATAGAGAAAAAGTACAGACGGAGTGGGGAAATGTTGATGGCAGAAAAAAAAATGATTTACGACGTTCGCAAATCGCGACATGTGTCCTGCCATTTCCTTGCCTCTTTTATATTGTAGTGATACTACTTCAAATATATTCACACCATATCTAGAGTATATTGATCAAGGGAAGAATGTATTTTCGGTTGAACTTTGAATTCATTTTTTGTACAAAAATGAACGAAATATGCAATGTTTTAGCTGGTTTGCTGTACACGAGATGGGACAAGTCACGAATATAACTATTGCACCTCAGACAATCTCTATTCGATGAGTGATTTTTGATTATTACATGTGCCAGTTGAAAGTCAGTCAAATTTATTTATTTTCCTGTTATCAAAATTTATTTAATATAAACAAAAAAGGAGACAAGAATTCGAAAGAAATATAAACACGAACCTCTGAATCATTTTACTTAGAACACTACATGCTTATTTTTTAAATTTTTTTTTGGATTATAAGAACAAAATATGTATGCTATTAAACACAAACCTTAAACATATATAGTTAGAATAATGTGATTTATCTCATTTGAGATGATTATCGATCTATGTGATAGGTGACTTGAGTAAAATGATAATGTCAATTAAATGTGTGGATATGAGACTCACTTTATTGATCTATCATCATTCTAGATCACATGATGAATATCATCTAATGGAGATAATGAAGTTTACTCTTATCGTTAATTTACATTTTCCATAATTCACAATTTGTGTTTCTCTCGGTCTTTTGAAACGGTCATTCACAAGTGCAGTTATGAAATATTACTTCTTCCCTTGCCATCTTCATGCTTTGAAATAATTGAGAAGATAATTCTCATGAAGAGAACTAGTTAAAAATCTACATTACTGATGAGAACCATGATACGAGAGTCAGCGAGGATAAGGATGTATGAAGGACCAATGACGAAGTCATGGGCAAAGTAGATCAAGGAAGATATAGGATTGCTTGTTCAAGTTACGGTGGACGAAATATCAATCACAACAAACAAATGAACAAGTTTCATGTTCGGTTTGGAAGAAGAAATAAGATGGATCAACTTGGTGAAAGCAACAGGCAAGGGAGTCGAAGGACAAAGCTATGCGATCCATAGCATACCTATGCATGCGGCCGCATGCATAGGTACCACGACCAAAGTGAGGGCAAAATACTGGCCTATTCAACTGTGTGCAATAAACCTATGCGGCCGCATAGTTCAATTGTAAAAACACACAATTTGATAGATATTATTGTGAGGCATATTGTTTTCTTCTCGTTCTTCATTGAATTAATTTCGAACTTATCAAGAATTAAATTCTTGTGGCGTTTAACAATTTAAGTAAGGTTTATAAGTCTTGTGATCACATGGTCAAGATATTGTTCGCGATTGTCTTGGTTCTTTAGTTCAATAATTTATTGGGTCGAGTTTTTCAAATGTTGATTATTAGCTTTATTGGATTTGATCTAATCTGTACTAGATTTCGTAACTTCAATTGCTACGTGGGTTCGTATTAGAACTTGGTTCCAAACATTAAGGTTATATCATTTAATTCCTAGTTTGTTTTTGTTTGAGTTTCCATCTTCGTTCTTCATGTTCTCCATCCTTTGAGTCTTTCAATCTAATTAAAATTCAGAAGCTATTTGTGCGCTGAATTAGTACCCAAATCAATTCATTTACGATTTTTTGGGCTCTTAGTAAAAAAGGTACAGTCCGAATTCAAGAAACACTTTCTTGAATTTATCCTTGGTGTTTCCATTCAGAGCTCAAATTCTTAATTTTTGAATCATTCTAGATCACTTTCCTTATGAAAGCCCAAAATTGGCTAACAAGAGGGGGGAGGGGGAGGGGGAGGTAAATTGGTTATTAAAACTTTTTCGTTAACTATACAGATTTTAAACTAGTAAACACACAAATGATATAGAATTAAACTAAGCACACGTAGGCACGTAAATGGAACAATAAACTTGCAAAAAGTAAAAATATTAAGTAAAAGGGTTAGAGAATGCAAACGATGTAATTTGGAGGCTCGAGCCAACACAATGATCTACGCCCTCCGTTACCAAGCTCTCTGGCACGAGCAAGGTCCTTTTCACTATGTTGATTGATTTATGGTGCAATCCAACCCTTTACAACGCTTCCGGTTACTTACAACCAATAAGCACCGATTATTTTACAATGTTAAGCTTTTCGAGACCTCAACATGATCCACGAATCAAAATGAATTTACAAATGAAATCTTATCTTCTTATTGAATGATAGATTCTTAATTGATAATAAGAAAAGAAGAGACAAACACTTCAATAGATGACAATGATTCCAGCTCAAAGTGTTGGATTGAAAAACTTCTTGAAGAACTAAAGATTTTCACAAAGTTTATCACTCAAAATTTTTTCAAGATTTAAATGCTTTTGATCTTCTTAAGGATAGCAAATGAGGTAGTTGTGATCAATAAAAACCTCTTTTTAATGTTTAAGAAAAGTTGTTGCAAGTTGGGAAAGAATGTGACATTTATAGCACTCAAACGATCAAACACTCTGTCGTACCAGAATCACTGTACTGGACGTCCAGTAAATAAAAGACGATCAAATATCTGTTATTTTTGTTACAAAATTAGAACGTTGAGAATTTGACCGTTGGAGCCAAATTTGGCCATATCGGACGTCCGGTACGCCACATTTGGCTTGAAACGTCCTCGTTTCTTATTTTTATCAAATGTAGGTATTCGAGGGACGTTTTAAAATGTTTTTCGAAGTATTTGTTATATTTTAAACATACATGTTTCGATTTTTACCTTTGAAAACATATTGTTCGAGTACAACACTTTTGTCATGATTTTCGATCGTAAATACAAAACTTTGAGTTCGTCACGATTCATTACCAAGTATTAAAATGTTTTACCTTTACATATAATTGTGAAAAATCTAAGTACTTTGTTTTGAACATCTTGACGT
>CAIGRF010092679.1:0-15848 GCA_903798235.1 Fraxinus ornus
CAAGAGTATATACCTTTCTCACCATAGAGGTACTTATAGGCATTTGATGCAACGCATTCGTTCAGCAGTTAATGGTGTGACGTGTCCCACGTAAACCTTCTCACTTCCCTCACGTTCTGATGGGATGACCCCCACTCCTCAAGTGGTTGGTTGTGCCCATGTTTGGTATTAAGCGGTTCCCGTCCAACTTATTGTCATTTGTATGGTTAAGTGTAGCGTTGGCCTCATAGTGGTAGATGACCAATGTAAATGTAGAGGGCCTCAAGTGGTTGATGACCTCATGGCAGTAGATAGCCCATGTGAACGTAAAGGGCCTCATGGTGATGGCGCCTTATGGAGGTCGAAGGCCTTATGGTAGTAGGCGACCTCATGGGGTCAACGGCCTCATGGTAGTGAGCGGCTTATGTGAGGATCTCATGGTGGTAGGCAACCTAATGGAGGTCGATGACCTCATGGTGGTAGGCAACCTCATGGTGGTAGATGATCTATGTGAACGTAGAGGGTCTCATGGTGGTAGATGGCTTCATGGGGGTCTAGGCCTCATGGTGGTAGGCGGCCTCATGGTGGTAGATGACCTATGTGAACGTAGAGGGTCTCATGGTGGTAGGTGGCTTTATGAGGGTCTACGGCCTCATGGTGGTATGCGACCTCATAGTGATAGATGACCTATGTGAATGTAAAGAGCCTCATGGTGGTTGACGGCATATGTAAAAGTAGAGGGCCTCATGATGGTAGGCGACCTTATACTGGTAACGACCTATGTGAACGTGAGAGGGCCTCATGATGGTAGGTGGCCTCATGGTGGTCGACGTCCTCGTAGTGGTAGACGACCTATGTGAACGTAAAGAGCATCATGGTGATAGGCGGCCCACAGCCTCAGGTGGTAGACGACTTATATGAACGTAGAGGGCCTCATGATGACAGCGACCTCATGGGGGTCGAAGGCCTCGTGTAATGCTCTGCGTAAAGTGCATATCAAGTGGTTCTCTCCTCATCAACTATCTTGGATAATTATTAATGACTCATGTATCAATAAAAATTAGGTCAAACACTACTCATATTAGGTTGAACGGTGAAACCAATCAACACATGACAACGAATCAAGAAATGCGTCGCCAATGTCCCTAGCATGCCAGAAGGTCGGGCACAAATGGTGGCATAAACGAACAAAACCATAGATCACTGGGCAACCAAATCGAAAAAGAAGGACCTAAAGTAAATTTTGAAACCTGCGAAGAGTACTCAACCGTACAAGTCCACTTTAGAGCCATTTGCCATAAATTTTACTTTTGCTTCTTGTAAAAGAGATTTCTGAGAAAATTACATTATTTTTTTGTTTGAAAACTAATTTTTAAAAATGTTTTCTATTCCAAAGTGCTTTTAGAGGAAGTCAATTGAATTAGTTTCCTCTAAAAACTTTTTGAGAAAATTTCATAACTAAGAGACTAAGTTTACTCATTTCAAATCGAAGAGATAATGTTTAAATTTCAAATTTCGAATTTTTTAATGTTTCAAATTTCAAATCTCAGATTTTTTAAAATTCTATTTATAAATTAATTNATAATTTGGTCGCAGTCACAAATTATTTTACGGTCACAGTTCAAAAAATTTATAAGTCACAATTTGTTTATCGATCACAAATAAAAAATTGAAACAAATTATTTTACGATCACAATTTGTTCATCGGTCACAAATCAAAAATTTTATAAGTTACAAATTATTTTACGGTCACAAATTAGAAATTTTATAGGTCAAAAATTATTTTACGGTCACAATTCAAAAATTTTATGAGTCACAATTTATTCATCGGTCACAAATAAAAAAAATATACGTTAAAACTTATTTATCGGTTCCAAATCACAAATATTATAAGTCACAACTTAGTAGACAATTACAAATTGTCAAATTATTGGTCACAAATTAACAATTTTTTAGGTCACGCATTATTTTTGGTTATAATTTATATTTTTCATTGGTCACATATTATTTATCGGTCACAAATTAATGAATTTAATGGTCACAAACGACCAAATAATCTATGACCACCACCAACACTCGTGACCATCACATCACTATTGTCATGACAATTGAACCTCGTTGCCGAGACCATCACCACCTCCCGGCAATAAACCATCATCTAAAAATACCGACATCACCACGACCACCACTATCCACCCACAACTGCCACACCACCAACAACAATGACGACGACCTCCACTACCAACAAAAATGCACCACCAATGCTATTGCCACAACCATCATCATCACAGCCCAAAAATCAACAAAATCGTCACCCAACCAACAACAAAATCGCCGCCACAACTACCTTCCCACAACCACCAACACCGTCGCCACCACTACTAGAACGCCGTTGGTTGTGGACAGTTGCTCTCAGATCAGATCCAAAAATCAAAATGCTTAGCGGCTTCCGCCGGCTCTACTCTGCCACCTTTGGCCGCTTCTCAAACAGTCTTCTTCGTCTACCTCTTCCCCACCGAATGTTTCTGCTTGACATTGCCTTCCTCTAACTCCGATGGCTGTGCCACGATCGAAAGTTCGATGGTAGAAAACTAAAGCAAATCTACGAACTGCAACAACGACTCTCATGGTGATGGCACAACAGAGAGATGTTGACAGTCTATTCGATGAGAGAGAGAGAGCCTAACATCGACAGTGCTCTGGTGATGGCACAACAGAGAGAGAGAGAGAGAGAGGATTAAAATAGGGTTTAGGTTTGGGTAATTATGATTTAGAGAGAAGATATATGAAATAGATAAATTAATATCTGATTTTTTTATAAATAAAGTTTATATCTTAAATTTGAAATTGGAACTTTAAAATTCTGTATTTTTTTTTTTTTTTCAATTTCCTCAAACTTTTTTTAACTATAAGAAACACCTCATGAAACGGGGGTCCAAAGGTAATTTTATGATCTCAAAAGCAACTTTAACTTCTCAATATCATGCCAAACGGGCCTAAGTATTCAAACTTTATACAATTCTTCTCTTTAGAAAAATGTGTCGGCTAGGTATCGTAATTTTATTTGAATAAAACTGTTGTCACGACTAAATCCAATAGCATATTAAATCTATATTATATAAATTGGTTCGAAATGCTATTTTTATAACTCCACTAGAAAAAAAATAAAATAAAATAAAATAAAATAAAATCGGAAAGTACACTGATTAAACAATAAGGTTAATAACTAGAATTTTTTGGAAAAAAGAATTTGGACCACACGAGCCTGTTGGCATGGTGGGCAGAGCTCGATAGTGGACGAACCAAGTGGCTCACTTCAGCTCGATCCATTTAACACTCTTATATGACCCTCTCATTTTGAATTATAAACTTCATACAATTTTTCTTTTCAAAAAATAAAAATAAATAAAAAATGTGTCCACTAGGTGTAGTAATTTTATTTGAATAAACCGTTGTTGTCATGACTAAATCCAACAGTATATAACTCCATGAGAAAAATGAAAAATTGAAAGGTAAATTACAGTAAAGTTGAGTTTTTTTTGGTCAAATAATTTGGATCACGACCTGGTTAAGACAAAAGGGGTAGCATGTGCATGACTATACAGTATAGTACTCTCTCAATTAGAATCATCGATGGAATTTCTTACTTTACCTAATGGAGCACACTACATCTCAATTGTACCACAACCTAAGCAAAGAGACTGAAATGGATTTATCATTTTCGTTTTCATTATTCTATTCATTTTCAACCACACATTATTCAATAAAATAATATTTTCTATCACATCAATATTTTTTCTTACTTTTCAATCATATATTCACCATCACATCACAAAAAAATGCATTCTCTCCTAAAAAATGTTTATCAAACACATATGAGAATGAAATGGAGTAAGAAAAGTTGGGATGTAACGTTTAGACGTATTATTCTCCTTGTACAGGGCCACATGCTTTGTACGTGCCAGCCAGGTGGAAAGGTGTCCCCAATGTGCCCTTCGCATGTACTTATATCCTCTAACAATATAGGTCCACATTCTACTTGTCCAAGCAATCAAAATTAGTAAATTTGATCATGTCAAGCCATGTATATATTTAGTGATTTTTTTTTTTTTTTTTTGACACTCGAACTCGGGTCATTAACTCAGTAAAGCTTCGCTCTCTTGAAACGTGGATGGTCTGCCAATGTTTTTTCTTTCACATTCTAAAGTAGTTGCACCCATTGGGAAAAATGTGGCTCTGCCAATGTGTGTAAAATTTGATTGAGACGCATTTAACTCTTATCGTTATTTAAGTATGGGGTTGAAATAAAAGTTCGACACTAAAATCTTCAACAAAAATGACATTTCTTTCATGAACAAGATCTTCAAAGTAGAAAGTATTATGAACATACATATACGAGTCTACATACAATAGTTGTGCATAGAAAATTATAATTAGAAGTTGTAAAAGCTACTTACTAGTATCTAACACTCCCACTAATGCATATTACTTTATTTTAAATTGTAACAAAAAAATACAATAAATAAGAATTTTTTTTTTTTTTAATATTATTATTTAACATTATCTTATTTACTTTACCACCTAATTGGTTCTATGATAGATTATTACCTTACCTCAGCAAATGACTTGTTTGTTATTATTATTATTATTTTTTTTGAATTCTTATTTGATATTGAATTGAATAATAGATTTTTCATACTATAAAAGCAAACACGCACCAATTAAATCTTGGATTCTCATAAATAAATAATAAGTCATGTTATCACTTATGTAAATACTTCGACACGTTGTTGAATTATAAGATAAATAATTTCTTAACGCACATAAATCTTCTCTAAGGGTCTGTTTAATTGCAAATGTGGAAAATGAGTGGAAATAAAATGTTTTACATGTAATTGATTTGTTTAGAAATTGTTTTATTGGGAATTGTAATTAATTGTGTTTGATATGTATAATTTTTCATGAAAAATGTTGAAAGTTTGGAGTCTGTTTGACTTCGTTTTTTATGAAAATTGTCCATTAAAGTGATAATATTTTCTACCATTTGGTCTAGAATTTGTTCCAATTGTCAAAAATAAAAAAAAAAATTGAAAAAAAATAACCATACCGAATACCATTCGTTTGACTTTGTTTTGCATGAAAATTGTCAATAAAAGTAAATTTTTTTTTACCATTGTGTCTAAAAAAATTTTTAATTGCAAAAAAAAAAAATGGAAAATATTTACCCACTCAAGAATTTATTTTTCTCAAAAAGGTGGAAAATTTGAAAAATTGAAAAATATTTTCCCGAGAAAATTTTGCCTATCAAACACTGCTATGAAACGGAGTCTAAGATCAACTCAGGAAAAGCTTTTGTAAGTAAAAATTAGATGAAAATGTTGAGACCAACTCAAATTTATTTCCCTATCCTTGAGAAAAAAAAGTAAAATATTTCTACAAATATTTTAATTCTTAAATTCAGCATTTAGAATTTAATCCTCTAGTACTCGAACAAAATAGGGATATCGGCAATCAAAATTGTCCCCTTTTCAAATACATCTCAATTTCTGCCCGCGAGAATCAAGAAATCCCTACCCACCTTAATAGTTTATACGGTATACATTCTTCGATCTTAATCTCCTTGAAACATTTGTAAAGCCATTTATTCTTTGTTAATTTTGTTTCTCCTTTCGCTTAACTGAAAATTTCGAGTTGAAAGCTGCTCTCTTTGTAGTCAACAGGAGCTGCAACAATGGCTGATGAAGCCTTAACTCCACAAAAGAGAGACCCTATCCAGTCATCAGGCATGATCTCTCTCTCTCTCTCGCTCTCTCTCTCACGCGTGTGTGCTTATGGGTAGTACATAAACTCCGTATTGTGTGCTTGTTTGTGTTAGGGGGAGGGGGCTAAAGTTGAATGTGTGTACTTTCGGTAGACGAAATCTTATAGGAATTATAAAACTAGTCTGCCCTAAATCTCATTTCGTCATTATATATATGTTATTTCTTACTCCTGTCATTTTTGTTTAATGTAAACTGTTTGTTCTTTTATTTCATATTTGAATGACAGAATACCGTATTTGTAATTATTTTATTTATGTTATTTGGTTCTAAGAGACAATCGACTAATTTCGAGCTGGAAAATGTTCTGTTTCAATGTCTCGACAATGCTCTGGCGTCCTTCTTTGGTCAACATTCGATTAATTTGCAATATTCAGCGGCAGAATTAAGTGGATGCATATTGTTTTATAATTTAGTTTTATGGGGTGAATGTCATATGCTGGTTATTTCAGTTGGAAATGTTGCGGCACAGAGAAGACGGCAGCAAGCAGTTACAGTGCAGAAGGAAAGAAGAGAGGCATTGGTCCGGACCAAGCGCTTATGCAGAGTGGGGGTGAATGTTGATGATGCAGATGTTCCTGTTGATGGCGAGATGATGATCGATGAAGAGCAATCCATACTGGAGGCTCAGACTTTAAAAGCTGTAGAAGAATTGAAGCTTGCAATTGCCTATCAGTATGCTATGTTTTATTATTGTTTAATCTATTTTGCAACGTGTTAAGTTTCTGCTTCCTGAAATGACTTACTTGAAAGTACTGCCACAAAATTTTTATATCACCCATGTTTTTCAATTGTTTGCGACACAGCATATGTAAACATATTGAAGTCTCCTTTAAAATATTATCGCGACCATATATACGGGCTCAGATTCAGCACCCAAACTACAGTTCAAGCTTTAAGATTTTTTAACTAGTTGCTTTAATTTCTAATCAAAATGAATGTATGTGAGCAAATGCATGCAAGAATAGTGTTCTATGTTGAAAATTATATACTTTCTTGTACTATAGTTTACTAAGGATCATAAAATATTTTTGGTTGATCTTATCTGTATTCTGTTTCAAGTCTTTAATTGTTCTTACAGTTTCCTTGTCATGTAACTGTTAGGGGAAAGGGTGCAACACAGAAAAGAGTGAGTGCTCTACGTGAACTAAGACGTCTGTTGTCTAAATCTGAATTTCCTCCAGTTGAAGCTGCTCTCGAGGCTGAAGCAATGCCTATTCTGGTTCAGTGTCTATCATTTGGATCCCCTGACGAGCAGGTGCAAAAAATTGTTACATTTTGAAATGAAAACTGTAACAAGGATTCCAAGTTTTTTTTTTTTTTTTTAAGATATATATTTAAGAATTCAGAATGTTTCTTGTTCTTCAGATATATGCACACATAGAAGTTATGGAGACTATCTTTCTGATTTTTCTCTAACTTTTTTTGGGATTGCTTCTTTTTAGTTGCTTGAAGCTTCTTGGTGTCTGACAAATATAGCAGCAGGAAAGCCAGAAGAAACAAAAGCATTGTTGCCTGCATTACCATTACTTATTGGTCATCTAGGAGGTTGGTAGCTTCTATATCAATCTTATGACTTCATAAATTTTTTTACTCCTCACTATAAAGGCATTGTTAGATTTCGACTTTTCATATGTCAGAAATAACATTATGCTTTGGCTCTTTACTGATTATATTAACATAAATATTTGACCATATAAAGAAACCTAAGCCTCCTGCATAGGTTTCCCAGAAAATTAAGATTCTAAATTAGTTGTTGAATACCATAAACAGAGTTCATTATAACTTTGATGTTATCTTTCTTATAATCATCAGCCATATAGATTTATATTGTTATCTGATTGGTATTTTCTCAGAGATTATGTACTTTATGTTCCCTCTTTTGCAGAAAAGAGTTCTCTGCCTGTTGCAGAGCAGTGTGCCTGGGCGTTAGGAAATGTTGCTGGTGAAGAAGAGGAGCTAAGAAATGTTCTGCTATCCCAAGGAGCTCTACTGCCTCTGGCAAGAATGATCCTGCCAAACAAGGGTTCGACTGTGAGAACAGCTGCTTGGGCATTATCAAACCTAATTAAGGTGCTGAATCCACCCTTTAAAGAATGGATTAGAGTCTTAAAATGATCTCTCTTTCAGAATCTAATTTAATCTTGTCTAGAGTCGTATTTTAGATTTAAGGGAATGCAATGTCATTCTGACCCTTATTTGTAAACCTGTAGAATTCATTTCATCATGAGAATTGCTTGTACTGCATAAAATATTCGACAAATCATGTATATTACCCACAATGCATAAATTAATTTGTATAATATACTTGTCATGTGTCAAACTGTGATTACGTCAATATCTTATTGACAATGTGGATGCATGTAGTCTTTTTGGGATCTCACTGTAAAATTTTCCTGTTTAGTTCATTCTTTCTAGGTTTCATTTATGACATCATCTGTGGATGTAGGGACCTGATCCAAAAGCTGCAACAGATCTAATAAGAATTGATGGGGTTCTTGATGCAATTCTTCGGCACTTGAAGAGAGCGTAAGTTGTCAATGTCTCAATTAACTCAGTTATTTATCCCTGTGGAGCTCTATTTAACATTGCATAGGATCTGTCCTGTATAGTTTATAAAGACTGCAAAAATGTTTATAGCATACTTCGCATTCAAATATTTGCAGACTTCATGTGTTTGCATTCCTTTCATAATTTTTTGTTGGAATCAATCAATTGAACGTTTAGTCTACAATGCACACATAATTTTTTGTTGGAATCAATCAATTGAAAGTTCAGTCTGTCAAAAAATGTTTAAAATGTTGTGTACCATAACTGCATGCCTAATTATGCCCGTGTTTGGGCTCCTTTTTTTTAAAAAAACATTTTTTCAAAATTCATTTTCAACCACATATTCTCCCATAAAATAATTTTACACTTAAATAGAAAACATTTCCTTATTTTTTAACCTCGCATTCTCCAAAAAATCACTATTCCGAAACACATTTTTAACCCAAAATTACACAACTTCAATTTGATCTGTAATTTACTGGTTATAATCAGGGATGAAGAATTGGCAACAGAAGTGGCATGGATTGTTGTATATCTCACTGCGCTGTCAAATTCTGCTACCAGCGTACTTGCAAGAAGCGATGCACTTCAAATACTTGTAGAAAGACTGGCATCATCAAGTAGTTATCAACTGCTTATACCGGTAACAGGCATTTTAAGTACATGACACACCTAGTCATAATTTTTGTAGCTAGAATAATGTCTACAACAGATACAAGTTTCTGATGTAATGTATGATTATTGTCACTACACAAACTACCTGTGCATATCTTTATTTTTATCTTTTTGGGTAAAATGCGTCTTTTTTCTATTCATCTAAACAATGCAAAAACATCCTGAATTCTAAAAATGCTTTCAAGACATGACCTGGGACATTAAATCCATATTTTCTCATCTCTTTAATTTTCTCATCTCTTTATTTTCATCTTTTCGGGGGTAAAGTGCCTCTTTTTCTATTTATCTAAACAATGCAGAAACATCCTGAATTCTAAAAATGCTTTCAAGACATGTCCTGGGACATTAAGTCCAAATTTTCTTGCAGCACGTATGCTGATTTCATGAAATTATGTTTTAATCCCAAAATGAGTTTTTTTATTAAAACCTATGCAGGTGCTCCGGAGTTTAGGTAATCTTGTGGCTGGTGATTCTTATGTGATTAATAATGTTCTTGTTGCTGGGAGTGAGATCACAGGCTAGTTCCAAATCTTTTCTGCAAATACAAACAATAATGCACTTCAATAGCATTTTTTGACAGCTGGCATGTGTTTTCAGTTAATATAATCCAAGCACTGGTCAAATGTTTGAGAAGCGAACATCGTGTTTTAAAGAAGGTATGGGATTCATATGTTCAAATTCTACCCACTTAAAGTTTTGAGCAGCTAGATTGTTATTACATTACTCTTACTCGCACCATTTTACAATCTCTACATAATGCAGGAAGCTTCTTGGGCGCTATCTAATATTGCTGCTGGTTCTTTTGAGCACAAGCTATTAATACAATCAAGTGAAGCAGTGCCACTGCTGTTGCGCCTTCTTTCAACTGCACCATTTGATGTAAGAAAGGAAGTGGCTTATGTTATAGGAAACCTCTGTGTTGCCCCTTCAGAAGGATCTGGTACGCCGAATTTGATTGTGGAGCACTTGATTGCTCTCGTTGGTGGAGGATGCCTTTCTGGTTTTGTTGATTTAGTAAGATCTGCAGATATCGAGGCTGCTCGACTCGGCCTTCAATTCATGGAACTGGTACTGAGATTGGTTTAGTTTTGTTTCTTAAAATCTTTCAACTGTGCCATGTTTCTTTTAAATTGTTTTACAGTGCATTTTGTATTACCCAGGTTCTAAGGGGAATGCCAAATGGCGAAGGCCCAAAGCTTGTCGAAGGAGAGGATGGTATCGATGCCATGGAAAGATTCCAATTCCACGAAAATGACGAGCTAAGAAGCATGGCTAATGAGTTAGTTGACAAGTACTTTGGTGAGAATTACGGGCTTGACACACAGGAAAGTTCCATGTAGCAAGCAATATGTGTTTCTTAACAATTGCAAGAGGCTTTTATATGCTGGTGACATTGCCGTTGTTATATGCAGTAGATCTCAAGTTTGAGACTGGTTGGACAAGTGAGTCGGAATTGTTTTAGTTTTCGTGTGAGGTCATCGTTAAACAAGCAATATTTTTCAACTTTCATTTGATGTAACAATGTTGAGTATGTTTTTCATTAGTAATGATGGTCATTTCTGACTGAATATGTACATATTTTTGGATTGTTGTTACCTCCCTGAATACAAACTAGTAACAATTATTGTTATTTCTTAAATGAGGTTTTTATGATTACATTTGCTTGTTATGCTGTATTGTGCACAAAGATATCAATGCTGCAAATTATTTCTCAGTATACTGCATATCTAGACCCGTTTTGATAAATGTGTTGGATTTTCCCAAGAGAACAACAAAATTGCTAATGTACATCAAACATGACATTTGATGTGTTGTCAAAGAATGACGAATACATAACATGATCAAGAGAACAAACATATAGTAGATTAATTAAATACCGTTACTGTATAGGTGGATTTCATTGTGAAAGACCTATTACTGGATAATGGATGGATTCTAAATTAATGATATTATTATATAATAAAATTTTATGATGTCAACTTTATTGATTAATAGAGATTATACTTGTATTCGTAACACTGAAATGAACATTTACGTTGTATACTTTCAATATGTGGGAGAGCTCCATTGTAATATTTTGTGGAAATTACTCCGGCACAGTTTTTTAAAGATTACAATTCAAAAGACGGGTTGAAGGTTTGTTTATTTAAAAATCAGGTGTTAATTCTATATTTTAATAATGATAATAATAATAAATTAAATTACACACCACCCTCTAACTCATCTAGAGCTAGATTTAATCCAAATTTCGTTTTTCTCTCTAACCCATCATCTCTCTCACTTCTCTTTCTATTAATATCTCTCTAATTTCTCTTTTAACCATTTTGGCTCTACACTCCCTCTTTCACCATACTTTCTCTGGAAGTAGAAAGCAAAAACCAATTTCTAAGATCCCACTTTCCCAATTTTTTTTTTAGTAGGGCTCAGATCGCGACTGCAACGATTTTGTGGTGGTTTGCGGCAGTTTGGGTAAAGCATTTTTGATAATTTTTGTGGTGGTTTGATGTGGTTATGTGGTATTTTTGGTAATTTTGTGGTGGTTTTGTGCCTGCTTTGTGGTGGTTTATAGGGCATTTTTGTGGTATTTTTGAGGTGGTTTGTGGTGGTGGTGGTTTTTGAGGTAGTGGTGCTTGTGGTGGTTACAAGTTCATAGAGTGTACGTCAAATGTGTTGATTTCTGTTGGTGGTGCCTATAGTGTCATAGTGATGATACGTCACAAGTGCCACGTCACTGGTTATTGTGCATTGGTCACGTATAAATATTCACAGGTTCTAGATCTTATAGAACTAGCCACAGATCATGTTGTATGTTTCAAATCACACTCCACACTCCACGGGTCACATGTCATATTGTATAGATTATAGATCTATGGTCATTATGAGTAGATCACAGATCAATGTCTACAGGTCACAGATCAATGTCCACATGTCACAAATCAATTAACATTGGTCATAGATCAACGTCCTAAGGTCGCAGGTCATGTGTCAAAGTGCATAGGTCACATATCACAAATTCAAAAAATATGCTCATACACCAATGATATCTTCGACTTCAGTTCTCCGAATAGGTCATAAATTCAATTAACCAAATTTTGAAGGTGAGAATTGAAGTTATTTGCTCCGATGAGTATTTTGTAAATTACACATAGACTGTTTTTCAATTTCTAATTTTAAAAAAATAGATTTAAATTACACTAAAGTTGCTCAGTCATCGACAATTTTCTCCAACGGCTACTACGTTTCTCCCTCCATATCAACTATCTGAGCCGACGATGCTCAGTTGTTGTTGTTCGACGACCAGTTCACGTTTGAAGAAGTTGTTGGCTATCTCAATAAATTCCATCTTTCCTCCGGTGAAATTATTTGGAAGTCGATAACTGCGAGGTTGGATGTTGACGGGTGGATGGCGACGATGGATAAATGTAGACACTGTACGAGAAAATGGTGACGGACGGGCGCGTGGGAGTGGAGATGGGTAAGGATGGGGCTTTCGTGGGGGTGGATAGATTAATTTAATTTGATATTATTATTATTTAAAATTAAAATATTGAATTAATACCTGACTTTTGAAATTTAAACTTAACATCTGAAAATTGAACTGGTACATACTTAATACCTGTTATATGAATTTTCCCTTGTAAATTCTTCGAAAACATAACGAAATGCAGTGAGTGAAGAAGTCGCTAATGCGACTTTACATGGATGAAAACCCTTTCAACCTCCGTGCCTTTACGGCTTTACCTCCACCTTCGTTAGATAACCCAAAACCCTCAAAAATCCTAAATCAGTTAAGTTAATTCGCTTTGAACTCTCACTCTGAATTCAATGCCCAAGAATCATCACCATGAATTTCTTTGCCAGAGTCAAAATATCACCCCCATCTTTTGGTTAATGCAAAATACCCAGATTTTAAGCACACAGAGTGTGGTGACGGTCTCTGGGTGGACAGTGCTCAAAAATGGGTGTTTCCAGGGCTTGGAAAGTTGGATTCAGATGTTAAGGCTTTTAAAGCAAAGCAAGTACAAGATGGAAAAAGGGGATGAGTCTTGGAATAGCTTGGTGGAAAATCTCGATGAATGGTGGGACAATAGATCAAACAAGATAAATCCTAAACAACCTGACTTTAAGCACAAGGAATCAGGTGAAGTACAATGGTTAAACAGCTCACCAGATTGGGCATTTTCTAGGTTGCCACCATTGAAAGATTGCCAAAATTTGCTGCTGAAAAGAAGACTGTTTACACAGGAGGAAATCTATGAGCGACCCTCGAACATGGTTCCAACTAATTGGAGAAGTCGATAGAGTGGGACGTATGTCCTATCTCAGTGTGTGAAGTTTCGAGACATGAATTTTGATGCTCCATAGGCGAGTAAATTTAATCAATCCTCATCGAACTTTAAATATGTTATTACTTACTCACTTATCTTTAATGAGTTACCCAATACTTACTCATCTTTTCATATAATTCCCTTAACTAACATTTTCAAATTGTGGATGAAAAATCCCACGTGGCAAATGACAATCCTACGTGGCATGTTAACCATGTCCATGTCATAAAAAATGCTCCCACCAAACACGCATCTCTTCCCCAAATCAAAATTCCAAAATTAGAATCCCCAATTGGAAGCCCTAATTTCAAACCCCCAAATCAGAAATTCCAATTAACAAGGCAACCCTCACCTTAACTGGTGAAAATACACCTTCTCTTGTTGCTATTACCCTCCTCCTCGAAATTTTAAACAAAACCCGTAAAGTTTCTCGTTCGATTTTGGCTTTTTCTCTAACGGGTTTTTGTCAAATTTATTTTTGTTTGGGGTTAGAGTTTAATTAAGCAAGAAAGCCTCAGAGATGTAGCAACCAGGGCAAATGTTTCTAGTTACGCCTTCATTTCCTCCTACTAACATCACGACTGAGCAGATTCAAAAGTACCTTGATGAGAACAAGAAGTTGATATTGGCGATTTTGGACAATCGGAATCTTGGAAAACTTGCCAAACTTGCCTCCGCTCGTCGGTCCCTTTGCCGGTCACTTTTTTTTAATGTCCATTAGCAAACAAATCACGCCACAACAAACTAATAAAAAAAATTTACCTTCTTGGTCTCTCTTGTTCATCCTCGCATCTTCCATACAATATATTCAGAGAAATGAGGAGAAATGTCGTGTAATGGGTTGAAGAGAAATTCCAAGCTGTAAAGATTTAACGAGTAGATTTGTCAAGTATGATTTCTGTTTGGCACCTGCATTTTTCCATCCATTTGGAAAGATGAAAGTTAAATGAGTGATGGATGTGTAATCATAAATAAAGATGAGTGAGTATCGGGTAACCCAATAAAGAAGAGTGAGTAAATAGTAACAATATTAAAGTTTAGTGATGGGTGATTAAATTTACTCCTCCATAGGCATTGTAGATGTTTTCGGTTTGAGAGATATGATTCAACAACTATAAAACAAGATGAAAGAGAAGATGTGTGAAGTTCTAACTGTTTTGATTTTTCCCTTGTAATATTTGATGTTATGGATTATGTTGTCAAATCACCGACGTTAGAGAAGAAACACACCAAAAACCAACAAATAAGATGAACAAAACACAAACAAAATAAAATCAAATTTGAAGGCTTAAACGTGTGATCGTTGTCCTCAAACGATATTTGCTCCCATTCCAATATATTATGCTTAAAGATTTTTCGGCAAATAATTTGAAGGACTGATCAAGTCTTGTTACAGAAAATATCAAAACACAATATATTTTTTACCCAAACTTGAAGAACACAAGAGGGTATTTGAATATGATGAAGAAATAGATTGATTTCTCTTTGCTTTGGAATGATTTTTAATTTCAACAATGAATTTATTATCTCCAAATGAATTAGGATCACCTATATATAGCCCTCAGAAATTTGGTACAAAATGGTGCTAAAATGTAATGAAAATCCACCAATTTCAAAACCACAACGGCTATAAAACGGTAAAAACCGATCAGAAATTTACTCCATGTAACCGCATAGAGCAATTCTATGCAGCCGCATGGAAGAGCTTAAAACATGGATTTTAATCCCGATTATGGGCCGTGCGACCGCATGGCCCTTTGGCCTATGCGGTCACATAGGCCAAGAATTTGGCCCTTTGATCCATTTTCATTCCAAACTCGATATTTTCAATTTTGAACAATAATTTTCAATGATCCCCCACTTGTTCAATATTGAATAACATCTCATATTCAAAATATACGATACTCACGCATAAGGATTAGATATCTTTTCACTCATATCTCTTCTATCCCCACGAGGAACCCTTTGGGGCATCCCTCGCTGTCGACTCCCAAGCAAAGTTTCAGACATAACTACATCACCATAATTTCGTTCAATCACCAAACTCAATTGATCAAACTTATGATGAATAGCCTGCAAACTATCCCTAAACTTCTTAATAAACCCTTAGGCAATGCATCTACTTCCTTTTTATTCATATCTCATTCCATCTTCATTTTTTTTTGCAAGTAAATAAATGACAAAATTAAATAAAAAGAAAAAACAGAAAAAAAATAAAGTAAATGTACCTTGTGTGTTGCACTCGTGTATCACTCAAGATTGGCTTTTACCCGATAATGAGCTCACCACTCTGCCTTTTACCGCTCGTCCTCCTTCCTCAATGGCTCGAGAAATAACCGATCTCAATCAATTGGATCACAGTTCCGGTAGCAAATACCACCACAAGTACAAATTTCGGATAATCAACAATTTTTTTGGGTACGGACTGAGGTAATGACTCAAATTCAAAGAAGAGAAATAAATGACTCGACAATTTTGATGTTGTTTTGACTTGCTT
>CAIGRF010092680.1:22474-36177 GCA_903798235.1 Fraxinus ornus
AAGAATGTAATTCAGTGTTTGATTTGGCTCTTTGATGTTTTCACAAGGTTTGGCGCATAACCAATGGAAGGATTGAACTTTGAATATGATGAAGCATGAATTCTCTCAAGAATGTAATGTGTTCAACCTTCTTTCAGCAGAAAACGAGGTGCCAAGAATTTATATGTTGGACGAAATAGGTTGTATGGGCCAAGTAAAAATCTCGGGAATAGAAATTAGGTCTGGCCGTAAAATAGGTTGCTCGATCGAGTAGGCAGCTTCGCTCTAGGGTTTGTCGCTCGAGCGACAGTAGGGCGAAGGTTGAGCGAGGCAGTCTCTATTCCATTCATGGAACCCCAAACCCCAAGCTAACCTACCAACTATGAAACTTTACAATTCAGTCCTTAAACTTTTATAATTGTTCAAGTTGGTCAATTTGTTCACAGAATCGTCAATACAAAATATAAACCTAACAATTTCTAATATGGAATCCAAACTCGATGAGGAGTAGATTTTGGATACGACTTGTGCGTCCCATATGTTTCCCAATCGAGATTTGTTTGAAACATATGAAATAGTAATGCAAGGTTCGTTGTCATGGATAACAATAACCTTGTTGGGTAGCGGTATTGGTAGAGTCAGATTGAATCAGTGGATGGAACATGTAGAACACTTGATCACGTTCAACATATTCTAGACTTGAAGAAGAATCTCATTTCGTTGAGTACTCTTGATTCAATAGGGTATACGTTCTCTGGAGGAGGTAGGGTTTTGAGGTTCAAAAGGGTGTTTGTGTTGTATTAGAGGGGTGGAAGAGGTCCCAGTTATACATCTTGTAAGGTCGGACATAATTTCTGAAGTAAAGTCAGCACAGATTGGTATTGTACTTTTTGAATTTGGTTAGGGGTCCATATTGAATAATACTACTCAGTCGAGTTTGGAGGATATGTGTAATTCCGCTTTACTACCATTACCTGTGGCTTCATCGTATTCAACTGCTGGAGATAGACCATTGGAGATAGGTACGTGGAAACTGATTCGGTTGCAAATGTTTTAGCGTTTTTGAAGGTGTTGAGACTAGTTAGGGCCTTCCATGAAAGTATTGAAAGTTGATTCTGCTATAGGGCGTGCTTGACACTGTTTGGTAATTTCTAATTCTTTGTGAATTTTGGAAAACCCGATATATTTGGTTCATGTATCCGAGTTGGATACCGTAGAAGATAGGATTATTTTTATGTTGGAGCAAGTTTGGTTCTTGTTGAAGAGTTCGAATTTTTCATTTCAATTAGATTTTTTTGTTCAGGTGAAGAAATTTTGAAACTTTGTTTGTTGCATCTGAATTTGTTTCAAAGCGTAAATTGTTGGGGTTTTTTACCCAAATTATGTTGGATTTTTGAGAAAAAAAAAAATTTCCCTTATCTTCACGTGTTTTTATTGAGAAAATATTATTTCTTCCGTCTTTGTGGTATTTCTAGGGTTCGATATGCACCCCTAAAAATACTAGACTCTTTTTCAAACGTTTTGTATTATTGAAATATAGAATAATTGTGAAGGCACATTTATTGTACTTGTTTTCTCCATATTAGTCAATTGAATAAAATATTCCATTTCCCCCTACCATTTAATTATTTTTATCTTGTTATTCGTTTGCGATCATATACTCAATATCGTATCATATATATTACCTCGACCCATTTTATTTTCCAACAATAACGCGTTAGATATTCAGAATATTCTTGGAAAAAATGTTTTGGGGGCTCAGAAGCTCTACTGGGAGGCAAAGGCCTCGTTTGTCATTGAATATAAGGTCAACTTTTGATTGTGAAAGTATTAGAAGTTATGAAATTGTGGTGATTCCAATGAATTTTTAGATGGAAATTTGTGAATTATTATTATGACCATATTGTGAATAAACTCCGAGGGGTTTGAAGAGAAACTTATGGTGTGAAGTTCCTATTTGATTTTGGTAAAAATCATATTTTTAGTATATTTTAATAAAACTCGATGAAATATGTAATTGAAAAGGGTTTAATAGTAGAAAATCCCTACTTATTAGAGGTTGTGCGAAAGCCTCCCTACCTATTGAAAATACTAGAAAACTCCTGTGTTTACAATTTTTTGTGCGGAAAACCTCATACCATCTTGTTCTGTCAGTTTTGCTATTAAATCTCAATAAATAGGAGAAAAATGAAAAAAATAGAAAGGAAACCCCCCACCTATTAGATATGGTGCGTAAAGCTACCCCACTTAGTTCGCCAATTTCAATAGGTGGGTGGGGGGGATCCCTTTTTATTTTTCTATTTTTCTCTATTTATTGAACTTTAACGGCAAAACGACGGAACATGAGGTTTCCGCATAAAGGTTTGAAACATGGGGTTTTTTTTCTATTTCCAATAGGTAGAAGGGTTCTCCACACAATTTTAGTAGGTAGGGGATTTTTTGCTATTAAGCTACCGAAAAGTTAAGAATCCCATAAAATATGGGATTACAATTGATTGTTGACTTTTACTTAAATTATTATCGATTTTTTTAACTAAACCAAAACCGACGCAAATATGAATGATTATGATGAGTCATTTTGGAAGCTCTAGAGGGATTTGGGGATATCTAAGTTGAAGTTTTTTTATTAGTGAGCGAATGATGAAATCTGTAGAGTCAAATGATATATTAATATGAAATAAATTACAATAGTAATAAAAAAACACGCACACACTCATACATACAAGAATAAAGTGTAAATTACAATTTGAAAAAATTATATGCTTCCTCCGCCCCATTTATATAGGTTAACTGATAAATGTGTTTTACACACTTATTTCATGCTACAAATATGGACAATTGTTGATAAATATATTGACATATAGCTTAATTCTATGTAAATTGTTTGTTGAAGAACAACGTGATAAATGCGGCGAAAAATATGAGAAACATGGGGAAAAAGGACTAAAACGAAAGAAAACTACAGTTCAGGGACCGAGTTTCAAATAGTTGAAAGATGACACGGAAGAGGAGTCGGTGATGTGAAGATGTCAAGGACCAACTGAGCATTGGAATAAAATATTGGAAGAAAAAGACGGGGGAAAAGAGGTCGAGATTGGCGAAACGAAGTTCGAGGACCAAAACGCAAGAACTTGGAATTGGTCATTGCTATGCGGTCGCATAGCACAAAAGCTATGCGATCGCATAGGTCCATTCAAGCAATAAAAGAGGCCCTTTTCAGCTCCTCTATGCGATTGCATAGAGGTATACTATGCGGTCGCATAGTTGAATTTTGGACGCGAATTTCCGATTTCTTTATTTGATTGAATAACTTATCGAAACAAGATTTTGACTGCGTATTTAAACCCTAGAGCCATCCAGAATGGAGGGGGAGAAGATTGATAAGAGTCTTGAGAGAAGAATAGAGGCAAAAACAAGAAGAGCAACACCACGAAGCGAAAATTAAACTCAAGAATCGAATTGGTGATGTTGTTCTTCATTTATTTTTTTGATTTTTTTCGTTCTACCATGCTAGGCTAGTTTAATTCTATACTAGGGTTAGATGAACTATGCAATATGATTCTTAAATCTTAGTTTTACATATTTGACATCAAAAACATGTTTTGAGATGTTTGAATGGTTTATATCAATTTATTTTCTCCATAATTATTGTATACGTAATTGTGTGAGTTTTGTGGCTTATTTCACGCATTCGAAAGAAGGGGAATAGGTTTGATACGATATAGATCATTATAGGGTCCAACATGATAAAAAAATATACCACTATGCCCTATGTGAATGTTTAAGTGCTCACAAAAACCCGTGCATTTTTGTATGTTTGCGTCCGTCATAGAAATATAGTCGGGTCACATATTGAAATATGTTTAATTTTACTCGAGAGAGGCTGTTAAATAATTTAGGAACATCAATTCTTCAATATTTTAGTCGTGTGTCAAGGTATAGAACTAGGTTTAAAGAAGATTATTACATAGGGACTCTTGATCCTAGTACATTCATCATATATTAGCAAAACTTCAACTTGCATTCGAAATATATTTGTTAAAGCATTCATATTTGCATCCGCATCATTAATTTAGTAATAAACTCATCAAAACAAACACTCTCATTTTTATTGTTTTGATTAAGGTTACGATAATTAGAATTAGAACTAATCAATCCTTCCGGAACGACACTCGGACTCAAAAAGTTCACTTTATTACTTGTTAACGAATCGTACACTTGCAATGCATGTTATTCGAATTATATTTTCGTAAACAAGTTTCTGGTGCCGCTGTCGGGGATTGAATTTAGTTTAATTTTATTTATCTTGATTCTAATTCGTACATTATTTTATTTTTATTTTTACTTATTTTGTTTTAGTTAGTCTTTTTACTAGTTTATCTAAGTGCTACTTTTGATTTACTTTCAGGTCTTGTATGCGAAAGTCGCTTGACGGTGACTTGATTCTAGCTGATCTAGAGACTGAACGCACATTTCATCGTAGGCAAAGAGAAGCAAGATCAGTACAACTAATGGCTAACGTGAAAAAAGAACAAGTGGTTCAAGTCAATGAAGAGGAAATTGTTGATGAGGGAAACATGCTGGTTGGGGATTTCATGACACCGCAGATTATTCAGAGTCAATCCAGCATCGTCTACCCTCCGTTTGGGCAGCCTAACTTCCAGTTGAAGACCAATATCATACATCTTTTCTAGAATGGACATCGGTTTTATGGCGAAGATGAAGAAAACCTACATACACACGTCTTTCAATTCTTGGAGATGTGTCAACACTTCCGATATCAGGGTACCTCAGATGATGTTATCAGACTAAGGCTATTCCCATACACACTACGTGATAAAGCAGTGGAGTGGTGGATTCTCAACCTATTGTCAGCATTAGCACATGGAACGACCTTGCTCAGAAATTCTGCACAAAATTCTTTCCACCGGCCAAAATTGCAAAATTAAAGCACGACATCTCTATTTTCCATCAAATGAATCAGAATCCTTTGATGAAGCTTGGAACGGGTTCAAGAATATGCTATGAAAGTGTCCTCATCACGGTATTAGTAAAGGACTCCAGGTCCAATTTTTATGCGGGATTACTTCCATCATTCAAAAGCATGGTGGATTCTTTGTCGAATGGTTCATTATCAACAAAAACCATTGATGACGCATTGAAAATATTTGAGACAGTCGTGACTAATTCAACAATGTAGGCTTCTGAACGGGTGGTTTAAAGGAAGGTGCCGGTGTATACGAGGTGGATGCTTACTCAGTCTTGATCGCAAAAATAGACTCATTATTCCATAAGGTGGAGAGCATATTAGGGACAGCTAATGTTGCACAAGCCAAAAAGTCGAGCTATGAGGAGTGTGAAGTAAATTACAACACAGTGGACTGCCCAATTTTAGCTCAAGGTATAGAACAAATGAACTTCGTACAATGTGGTCAACGTCAACAAATTAATCCACACTCAGAAACCTATAAGCCAGGGTGGAAGAAGCACCCTAACTTCTCTTAGGGTGGTCAGAATCAGAATAGGCCACATGGTTAGTTTCAGCATTCGAAGAAGAAGTTACAGTTGGAAGAAATATTCGATAAATTCATGGAGAAAACAAATATGGATGCCAACAATCATTTTATGAGAAAAACTAAAACAACTCTGCAAGATCAGAGTGCTGCTATTAAAAATCTGAAGACTCAAATGGAACAGATGACACTATCTGTATATGGCAAAGCCCCAAGTTTGTTACCTAGCAATACATAGATTAACCTCAAGGAACATGCCAAAGCAATAACAACCAGAAGCGGGGTGAGATTACCAGAAATCCATGTCAAGAGGCTTACTGCGAGTAAGGAGAAAATGCCTTCTTCGGATGAGGAACAAGTGGAACGACTAAACAGACACCTGAAGCATCTGCTAAGGAGAGTTCAGAAATACCAAAGGTTAAGGAGAACAATCATATCAATCCTTATGAACCTCCTATTCGATTTCCCCAGATATTGAAAAAGCATAAGTTGGATCAACAGTACAAAACTCTATAAGGAGCGCACCAAAAAGTGGCATGACATGAATATTCAAAGACAGAAGTTTGAGGTGGGACAACAAGTTCTGTTATACAACTTGAGACTAAAGCTATTCCCTAGGAAGTTGAGGTCAAGATGGTCCGGGCCATACACAATCAAAAGGTGTTTTCATATTGAGCAGTTGAAATCATTCACAATGGCAAGGGAACATTTAAGGTGAATGCACAGCGGTTGAAACCTTATTGGAGCGGTGATTTTCCAAAAGAAAAGTCCACCGTGTGTTTTCAAGTTTAAAAATTCTTTTGGAACCAAATTTATGTCATTCACGCACACCCTGTGGTTTAAAATGTGTTTTAACAAGTTGTGGAGGCATTGGAATGCCGTGTTGCATTGTGGTTGAAAACAAAGTTTTTAGTGAAAATTAACCAAAAACAAACTTTCACAGAGTTGAGTATGCTTTGAGAATTTTTCCACATTGCACTTCTTCATTTCATTCATGTGAACTTGTTTAGCACGAAAATCGAAGCCTTAGGGATCTCGAATGGTCGAACATGGGAAATTTATGAAATAGGCCACAAAAACCCATACTTGGTAGTCTATGCGACCACGTAGCACTCCCAAGTATGTGGTCACATGCAGCAAATCAGGGCTAAATTTGGCCCTGACAAGTTGTTCTATGCAGTCACATAGAACAACCTCATGCCCAATAATTTTAGATACACACGCACACCATTTACAGTCAACACCCAATCACTCACGAAAAGCACATCACTCATGTACAGAACGTACACCACTCACTCACGCACACAAACAAACACCACTCATACTCACGTACACGACACAAACCCACAAGTCACCTCTCCTTCCTCATCTTGTTTCCATTATTCTTCATCAAGATTTCAAGGCATGTCATCAAATTCTTTTTGCCCTAATTTTCGATCGTTTCTCCTTTGCTGCTTGAAAACGAACTTGAATGCTTGATTGATGAGTGGGGCATTAGGTAGATGATGGATTCTATGCTATTGAGTTGTATTGCGCAAATTATGGCTTGGGTTATGACCGAGGTCTTAGGAATTAATTGGAACAATATCACGCTTACAAAGTGTTCGATAAATGGCTTATGTGAACAATTGTTGTGCATTAGGTTTACCTTAGCATTTGACATTGTTGATTTGCATTTTGGATTATTTTTTGTGTTGATGTTCTTTGAAAAATGTCATTGAAAACACCAAAACTAAAATTGACCACACATATGCATGACATGGCTAGGCACACGATACTTCACGTCCTTCACTTCGTCCATTCATTTCCTAATCTAAATGACATCCGTTTGACCTCAAATTTGAATATGCGTGATACCCTCTTTCATATGCCTAGAGGTGGCTCAGAAAAGTTTCAATTTTTCTCGACGGTGTCTGGAGGCGAAATTGCTTGGTCAAACACGGTTTTATATGAAAATATTTCACTGTTTGACTGCATTTTGGGTTTGTTGACTACATTTTGCATTTTTGTTCTATAATACAAGTATTTCATTATACATTTAGTCGATCATGCCCTCGTTACATTGTTTTATGCTTTGTTTGGTCAATTACATATATCTTTTGGATTACTCGAATATCATGCATACCTTTGACATAAGTTTATAGACTTTGGAGCTCATGTGTTCCATTTCACCTTTAAGTCCCGTAGCATCTACTCTATGCATCACAAATGACTTACACGTTTCATTTCTCTTGGTGCTGCAGAATGTGTCCTAAGCGAACAAAAGAGAAAGTAGCTTTCACTTCGGGTACCGCGCGAACTAGGGGACCTGAAGGGGACATACAACGATTTTCAAATCAAGAGGCCATCACGTGATACTGTGATATCATTAGCCATTAGGCACTGCTTTCAGCAATGTTGGTTAAACTGGAGGATTTCCCTGGATTCGAGATAGTCACATTGGTCCAGAATTGTGGTTGAGACAAATTAATAGAACGATCATATCCAGTGTATGAGGGACTAGTTCACAAGTTCTATGCAAATTCTGTAACACCCCGACCAGCATGGATCAAAACGTTACTAGATTAATTTTACTTTACCCATAGACCGTAGACTTAATAAAATAATTAACTATACTTTTAGCGAAAAGTATTAAAATTTAACATAAGAATTTAATATCGAGACTTTATTTTTTTAAGACATTCAATACCAAAAGAAACAATTCAAAAATGTCTTAGAATATTTCTCATGCATACATCCACAATTGACGTCAAATTCTAGGCAAAACTTTAAAAATAAAAGTTGTTGTTTTGTTTTCTATCTCAAGCGACAAATGACAAAATAATTTCGTTTGCATAGCTATCGACCTCGAAACTTCATTTTAATGTAAAGCATAAAATTTCTTATAGTATGACATATCCAAAAATCGACTTCCATCGGCAACAAATAGGGTATTGAAATATTTTTCAAAACCCTGCAGTGACTAGGTTTGGAAAGTAACCGAGCACAGTTTACTTTAAGTGCTATATAAAATCCTACACATATTGAAATGACATGATTCTAGATCTATTCAGTAACTGACTCATCAAACCCCAATGGTTTTGTATAAAAATTTCAAGTAACGATTGAGTTATGAATTTTTGAATTAATTAAGGCAGAAATCTGAAAAAAACATCCATACACAGTCCAGCTTACTTTAAAGTGATGTATAAAATTTTACCGACATCGGATTCACATGATTTCGAGTTTATTCAGTGGCTAACATGTGGGGTTATATATCCAATTGGTTTCGTCCAAACATTTCAAGTAACGAGTGAGATATAAATTTTGGAACTAAAGGTAGAAAGATGAAATTTTAAAAGAGACAATAAAACTTTAAAATCGCTAACTCTTTTCCTTTGTAAACAATGATATTTAAACTAATTTCCGTGACACATATCTACTTTCAAACATAATTTATTCATAGAAAGGAAAAATATTCTTAGCATATTCCACGCATGACGTCCATAGAAATTCTTAAGAAACAACACGANAATCCTCCACTTCAAATATAATCCATATAAAACCCTTATATATTTCCAATAATAAAATTAACCCCAAAAATTTAATTTAGTCCAATTAAGTCCTTATTGATCTTGACTTTGACAATTCCACCTTTGACTTTGACTAATTAAAATTGGGTTGTAACAGCTATGCCCTATATGAATAGTTAATTGTTCATAAATTCTCATGCATTTTTGTATATTCGCATCCGTCATAGAGATATAGTCGGATGACATATTGGAATATGTTTAACTTTACTTGTGAGAAACTGTTAAATATTATAGGAACATTGATTCTTCAATACATCTCAATCGTATATCAAGATGTAGAACTAGGTTTAGAGAAGAATATTGCATAGGGATTCGTGATCCTAGTACATTCATCATACATTCGAAAAACTCTAAATTACATTCAACATCACTTGCATTCAGTTTAGTTAAATCATTAATCCTTGCATAATTTTAATTCATTTAGTTATAATTTCATTACAACAACACTTCAATTTTATTGTTTCGGTTAAGGTCACGATATATTGAATTAGAACTAATCAATCTCTGAGGGACGATACAAGGACTCAAAAAGTCCACTTTATTACTTGTAACTTGCGATAATTTTAATTAGATATATTTTCGTGAACAAGTTCTTGGCACTGTTGTTTGGGATTGAATTTAGTTCAATTCTATTTATTTTGACACTAATTCGAATGTTAGTTTATTTTTAATTATTTGAGTTTTAGTTAGTAGTTTTTTCTAAGTTTTTAGTAATTTATCTAAGTACCACTTTTGATTCTTTTTCAAGTCTTGTATGTAAGGTCGCTTGATGTTGACTTGATTCCAGCTGATCCAGAAATCGAACGCACCTTCTATCGTAGGCAAAGAGAAGCAAGAGTAGTATGACAAATGGCTGACGTGCAAAACAAACAAGTAGTTCAAGTCAATGAATAAGGAATTATTGATGAGGGAAACATGTTGGCGGGAGATTTCATGATGCCCCAAATCATTCAAAGTCAATCCAGTATCATCTACCCTTCATTTGGATAGACTAACTTCCAGTTGAAGACTAGTGTTATACATCTATTTCAGAATGGACATCAGTTTTATGGCAGAGCTAAAAAAAACCCACATACTCATGTCCTCGATTCTTGGAGATGTGTTAACACTTTAGATATCAGGGTATCTCAGATGATGTTATCAGACTACGGTTGTTCCTACATACATTACGTGATAAAGCACTAGAGTGGTTGGGTTCTCAACATATTTTCAGCATTAGCACCTGGAACGACTTGACTCATAAATTCTGTACAAAGTTCTTTCCACTAGCCAAAATTGCAAAATTGAAGGACGACATCTCGATCTTTCATCAAGGTGAATCAGAATCATTTGATGAAGCTTGGAATCGCTTCAAAAACATGCTAAGGAAGTGTCCTCATCACGGTATTAGGAAAGGACTCCAGGTCCAATATTTTTATGTGGGATCGCTTCCATCATTCAAAAGCATGGTGGAGTCTTTGTCGAATGGTTCATTATCAACAAAAACCATTGATGACGCATTGAAAATATTTGAGACATTCGTGACTAATTCAACAATGTAGGCTTCTGAACGGGTGGTTTAAAGGAAGGTGCCGGTGTATACGAGGTGGATGCTTACTCAGTCTTGATCGCAAAAATAGACTCATTATTCCATAAGGTGGAGAGCATATTAGGGACAGCTAATGTTGCACAAGCCAAAAAGTCGAGCTATGAGGAGTGTGAAGTAAATTACAACACAGTGGACTGCCCAATTTTAGCTCAAGGTATAGAACAAATGAACTTCGTACAATGTGGTCAACGTCAACAAATTAATCCACACTCAGAAACCTATAAGCCAGGGTGGAAGAAGCACCCTAACTTCTCTTAGGGTGGTCAGAATCAGAATAGGCCACATGGTTAGTTTCAGCATTCGAAGAAGAAGTTACAGTTGGAAGAAATATTCGATAAATTCATGGAGAAAACAAATATGGATGCCAACAATCATTTTATGAGAAAAACTAAAACAACTCTGCAAGATCAGAGTGCTGCTATTAAAAATCTGAAGACTCAAATGGAACAGATGACACTATCTGTATATGGCAAAGCCCCAAGTTTGTTACCTAGCAATACATAGATTAACCTCAAGGAACATGCCAAAGCAATAACAACCAGAAGCGGGGTGAGATTACCAGAAATCCATGTCAAGAGGCTTACTGCGAGTAAGGAGAAAATGCCTTCTTCGGATGAGGAACAAGTGGAACGACTAAACAGACACCTGAAGCATCTGCTAAGGAGAGTTCAGAAATACCAAAGGTTAAGGAGAACAATCATATCAATCCTTATGAACCTCCTATTCGATTTCCCCAGATATTGAAAAAGCATAAGTTGGATCAACAGTACAAAACTCTATAAGGAGCGCACCAAAAAGTGGCATGACATGAATATTCAAAGACAGAAGTTTGAGGTGGGACAACAAGTTCTGTTATACAACTTGAGACTAAAGCTATTCCCTAGGAAGTTGAGGTCAAGATGGTCCGGGCCATACACAATCAAAAGGTGTTTTCATATTGAGCAGTTGAAATCATTCACAATGGCAAGGGAACATTTAAGGTGAATGCACAGCGGTTGAAACCTTATTGGAGCGGTGATTTTCCAAAAGAAAAGTCCACCGTGTGTTTTCAAGTTTAAAAATTCTTTTGGAACCAAATTTATGTCATTCACGCACACCCTGTGGTTTAAAATGTGTTTTAACAAGTTGTGGAGGCATTGGAATGCCGTGTTGCATTGTGGTTGAAAACAAAGTTTTTAGTGAAAATTAACCAAAAACAAACTTTCACAGAGTTGAGTATGCTTTGAGAATTTTTCCACATTGCACTTCTTCATTTCATTCATGTGAACTTGTTTAGCACGAAAATCGAAGCCTTAGGGATCTCGAATGGTCGAACATGGGAAATTTATGAAATAGGCCACAAAAACCCATACTTGGTAGTCTATGCGACCACGTAGCACTCCCAAGTATGTGGTCACATGCAGCAAATCAGGGCTAAATTTGGCCCTGACAAGTTGTTCTATGCAGTCACATAGAACAACCTCATGCCCAATAATTTTAGATACACACGCACACCATTTACAGTCAACACCCAATCACTCACGAAAAGCACATCACTCATGTACAGAACGTACACCACTCACTCACGCACACAAACAAACACCACTCATACTCACGTACACGACACAAACCCACAAGTCACCTCTCCTTCCTCATCTTGTTTCCATTATTCTTCATCAAGATTTCAAGGCATGTCATCAAATTCTTTTTGCCCTAATTTTCGATCGTTTCTCCTTTGCTGCTTGAAAACGAACTTGAATGCTTGATTGATGAGTGGGGCATTAGGTAGATGATGGATTCTATGCTATTGAGTTGTATTGCGCAAATTATGGCTTGGGTTATGACCGAGGTCTTAGGAATTAATTGGAACAATATCACGCTTACAAAGTGTTCGATAAATGGCTTATGTGAACAATTGTTGTGCATTAGGTTTACCTTAGCATTTGACATTGTTGATTTGCATTTTGGATTATTTTTTGTGTTGATGTTCTTTGAAAAATGTCATTGAAAACACCAAAACTAAAATTGACCACACATATGCATGACATGGCTAGGCACACGATACTTCACGTCCTTCACTTCGTCCATTCATTTCCTAATCTAAATGACATCCGTTTGACCTCAAATTTGAATATGCGTGATACCCTCTTTCATATGCCTAGAGGTGGCTCAGAAAAGTTTCAATTTTTCTCGACGGTGTCTGGAGGCGAAATTGCTTGGTCAAACACGGTTTTATATGAAAATATTTCACTGTTTGACTGCATTTTGGGTTTGTTGACTACATTTTGCATTTTTGTTCTATAATACAAGTATTTCATTATACATTTAGTCGATCATGCCCTCGTTACATTGTTTTATGCTTTGTTTGGTCAATTACATATATCTTTTGGATTACTCGAATATCATGCATACCTTTGACATAAGTTTATAGACTTTGGAGCTCATGTGTTCCATTTCACCTTTAAGTCCCGTAGCATCTACTCTATGCATCACAAATGACTTACACGTTTCATTTCTCTTGGTGCTGCAGAATGTGTCCTAAGCGAACAAAAGAGAAAGTAGCTTTCACTTCGGGTACCGCGCGAACTAGGGGACCTGAAGGGGACATACAACGATTTTCAAATCAAGAGGCCATCACGTGATACTGTGATATCATTAGCCATTAGGCACTGCTTTCAGCAATGTTGGTTAAACTGGAGGATTTCCCTGGATTCGAGATAGTCACATTGGTCCAGAATTGTGGTTGAGACAAATTAATAGAACGATCATATCCAGTGTATGAGGGACTAGTTCACAAGTTCTATGCAAATTCTGTAACACCCCGACCAGCATGGATCAAAACGTTACTAGATTAATTTTACTTTACCCATAGACCGTAGACTTAATAAAATAATTAACTATACTTTTAGCGAAAAGTATTAAAATTTAACATAAGAATTTAATATCGAGACTTTATTTTTTTAAGACATTCAATACCAAAAGAAACAATTCAAACATGTCCTTATAATATTTCTCATGCATACATCAACAATTGATGTCAAATTCTAGGCAAAACTTTAAAAATAAAAGTTG
>CAIGRF010092686.1:0-16858 GCA_903798235.1 Fraxinus ornus
TCTCCAATATGTATTCTACTGTTCTCTATTTGTAGGAGTCAAAAATTGGTTGAAAATCACGTCCAGATTAGTTTCCAAAAGAGTTCTAATCGAATAAGGAAAGTCCTATTCGCGTGCGGACTTTTTGGTCTCTGCATGTAGTCAGTATTTTGACCATAACTTCCTCTTATGATATCCAATTGATACGATTCAAAGTGCATTGGAAAGATAACTTAAAGAGCTAAAACTTTGACAAATATGATTTTTCTAATTCGAATGTTTACTATGCCAAAAATCAGTTTCAATCTTCGACTAGAAATCTGGAATATAACTTTTAGGATTGGAAATTGATTTTTATCATATTCCATTCCTTTTTTAATTCTAATTCCATCGCATTGTCTCATAAAAATCTTTCAAGTATCATCTTTTGATCCAAATCAACTATTGAATATTTTCAATTTGGTCCTTAGACTTTGAATTTTGCCCATTTTCACCACTTTTCGCTTCTTTTTTTCGATTCCTTATTCAACCAATGAGTTTTATCAATATAACATAAAATACAACAATTTAAGATATATTTTGTCAAAAAAATTACCAAATATCGATATTTTAGGACCCTAAATAAGTGGATAAAATACACTTATCAATATAGAAGAACACGAGCACAACGTACTTTCTCAAGACTGTTAATTGAGAAAGCTTCATCTGTGAGAGATCTATTCATTCCATCATTCAACCTTCATCTTGTATCAGAAAAACATCATATTCAATATCCAAATACCAACACCAAACTTCCTACATATCTGTCAGAGGTGCTAAAGATCGAGAAAGGTGACTGAGTTCCAATCTATGAAGAGCGCGTTGTTCTTCGTGATCCATATGAGATAGACGATTCTACCATGCTAGGGGCTACTGCAGAATAACAGAGTTCCAGGAGAACATTGGTTATTGCAGGTATAATTGGTACATGGGAGCACAAAATTCAGGAGAGCTGTCAAAATTACAGTCAGGAGATCAGACGTTCGTATCGTTGTCTAGTTTGGTAGATTGTAAGTACATAATCATTTATAGTCGATTGACTGACAAAGTGCATGGGTTTTTCCCAGTTGGGTTTCTCCGTGAACAATTCTTGTGTTCTTTACTGCTTGATTATTTATTGTTTATGATATGCAAACTGCAGTAATTCAATATAGGATAATTTGACTTGTATGATTAACCATCTAGATAAGAATTAAAAGTGACTTGTTGCTGTTTAATTCGTGATTGTTTTTAATTCCGCATTAAATACCTATTCACCCTCTCTAGGTATTGTCAGTGTCGAATTCCATAAATTTCAATTGGTATCAGAGTTTAATTTTGATTCTTGACCCTTATTTGATTTAGTCTAGATGCCTACTGAAAAGTTCGAATGAGAGCTTTTCTTAAGGCATTGGATGAACGTATTTGGTTTTGTGTAGAAAATGGGTGGACTCCGCCTACAACAATTGTTGTAGGTGTAGATACACCCACTGATATTTCGTTGTGGACAAAAATAAACTTGGATGAATGTAATTGGAATAGTAAAGGTTTGCATGCTTTGTTTATGACTGTGTCTCCTGAGGAATTTAGGAGAGTGTCTATGTGTGAGACAACGAAGGAAGTTTAAGACATTTTGGAGACAACCCATGAGGGTACTAAAATTGTGAAAAACTCCAAACTGCAAATGTTAACATCTAGATTTGAAGAACTTAGGATGGATGATGATGGGAGATTTGATGAGTTCTATGCTAAGTTGAACGATATTGTGAAATCTAGTTTTAATTTAGGCAAAAGGACCCCATAGTCGAAATTCGTTTGTAAGGTTCTTAGATCCCTACCTGAAAGGTTTAGACCTAAGGTAACTGTAATTGAAGAAAGTAAGGACCGAGATATCATTAATGTAGAAGAACTCGTAGGATCTCTCCAAACTTATGAATTGACCTTAGCACGTCCTAACAAACAGAAATCCATCTCCATGAACATTGTTAGAGAAGATGAGAGCGAGTCCACTAACATTGAGACACTTAGGGATGATGAAATTGCGTATTTTGTTAAAAATTTCTAGAAGATAATAAGGAACAGAGTAGTGAATTCCCTAATAAAATCCCGAGAGGTAGACGTGAGAAGAACACCTCTAGGACTCCCGCTAAGAAAACTCAATATGTTCAATGCCATGAATGCAAGGGTTACAGTCACTATAGGAATGAATGTCCTAATCTGATAGGAGCTCGAATAAGAAAAGGCGTAAGGCTTTAGCTGTGACCATGAGTGATGAGAAGTCGGATTCCTGTTCTCAGGATGAGGCATCTGGTGGTGAGGATGAACAAAAATTCATGGCCTTCACCTTGATTATTGCAATCGAATCCGACCGTGAGATTGAGGATTATAAATGAGATTAAGATGTTTGATGAGACGGACATTCACGAGTCTTATCGTGAATTGTTCTTGGAGAGTCTCAAAATCAAGAAGGTCAACAAAGCCGTTCTGAAAAGGTGAACGGGTTTAAGCTTGATCGTGAAAAATTGCTAAGCGACCTTCACGACTCGACCAAGAAAGTGAGTGGATTGAAGCTTGTCAATGAAAACTTGGAGATTAAAGTTAAATCATTAAATTCTGATCTTGATAAATCTAATGCTCAACTCCAATGATTCATGAGTGGCTCACGGAAGCTAGATAATCTGCTTGGAATGAACAAGCCTGGGGTAATAGGCATGGTCTGGGTTATGTTCATAACCGTGATACTACAGCTAGTACATCAAAGACCACATTTGTTCCTGCCACGAACAAAACTCATGAGATTTCTTATCCGAAACCCAAAGGTAAGCATGTCATTAGATCGAGACCTACCGAACAATGTATGGTCAATTGTCCTACTAATCTGCATCAACCACCGAGCAGGTTTGAACCACGGTTCAGTCCTACTTGCCACCACTGTGGTGCACTGGGACACATTCAACCTAGGTGTCATAATAGTGTGAATAGATGTAAGAATCTGGACTTCACTAGCAAGGTTGACTTTCTTGTCGATCAAGTCAGCCATTTAACAGAGATGATGACTAATAAGTGCATTTTTTGCACTTAAGCGGGGCCATTTTACTAAGTTTTTGTATCATTTTATTATTGGATTGTACTTAACTTAGGATATTTGTTATCCTATTTCAATTTTGGACTTGATTCTAAGCAATTGGGAAAGAGAGAAGGATAAATCGGCAAATTAATGGAAGTTTGGGGACCAACAAGCATTTGGGTAAGAGTGGAAGCACTAAAATTGAAGTAATTTGATGAGGATGACCAAGATAGAAGAAATAATGAAGAAAATGGCGAAAAAGCCCAACCTGAAAATTTTCAACAGAAGCCAAAACATTGGCCCAGGCGAGCGCCCCAATTTGTACTGGGCGAGCGCCCAGGCAAATTCGTCAAAAAGATTTTGGTTTCCTAATTTGACTCAAATTCCTATGGAAACAAATCTTGGGGGTTATTTAAAAACCCTTGGGCCATCCAAAAAGAAAGGAGTGACATTACCATACAAAAATAACCCGAGAATATATCAATAACGAGGATTTGGGGCAAGGATCTCAAGAAGAAATAGAAGAATTCTCAGATTTTTCAAGAAAATTGTGATTTTGGTAATGTTTTCTTTCACTTTAATTTTGAGTTTTCTTATTTTCTCCACGTTAGGCTAGATCTATTGGTGCTAGGAGATCGATGAACTTTGTTATGTAAACCTTGGATTTTAGTTTTACAATCATTGACAATTAAAACATGTTTTTGAAGTTTAAATGACTTTTATTCACTTATTTTGTTTCCACAATTATTATGCATGTAATTGTGTGAGTGTGATGGTCTATTTCATGCATTTGAGAGAAGGGGAATAGACTTGATGGGGTATTAGTCATCGTAAGGTCCAATAGGGGATAGAGATATACCTCTATGCTTTGTGTAAATCTTCAAGTGATCATAAAAATACATGCATTCTTGTGAATTTACATTCGTCATAGAGATATAGTCGGGTGGTTTACATGAATAGGTCCAACAATTCTCGAGAGAGATTGTTGGATAGGTTAGATCACTGATTTCTCAAATTATCAAACATGTTGTCGATATTGTAGAACTAGATTCCAAGACGAACATTGTATGGAGATTCATGATCCTAGTACTCGTTTGTTATTCATAAGAAAAATTCTATTTGCATTCAAACATTCATTTTACATTTGAGTTTTTAATTGCATTTAGTTAGTTGGTAAAATTTAGTTAAGTTGCATATATAGGGTAGTTTAGTTATAAATCCCACAATCATCTTAAATTCTATAGATTCGATTAAGGTTTCGGTAATTAGAATCAAATTAATTCAATCTTTGTGGAAATGATATCCGAAATTCTCAATTCCACTTTATTATTTGTTATAAACCGTACACTTACGGCTGTTTTAATTCGAAATATATTTTCGTGAACAAGTTTTTGGGGCCGCTGCTGGGGACTGATTTTTAGTTTGATTTTATTTACTCAGACACTAATTCGAACTTATCTTTACTTCTTCGTTTTTATGTTATGTATTATATTTAGCAACTCTATTTACTGTCATTTTTTTCCCTTAGGTTGCATGCTAAGGTTATTTGAGGTGAACTACTACCAACGGACTTGGAGATTGAACGGACCTTCCATCGCAGACAAAGGGAAGTTAGAGCAGCAAAGCTGGAACACCAAGAACAACCACCAATGGCAGAACAACAGATTGAACCAGTGAGGAATCCTGCAGCTCCAGGTGATGTAGAGGAAAGAGATGACGGAAATATATTGCTTGGGGATTTTTTGTCACCCTTTGTTGTTCAGAGTCAATCCAACATTGTGTACCCTCCATTTGAACAGCCGAATTTCCAGCTGAAAACTAATATCATCCAAGTCTTCTAGAATGGGTATCAGTTCTACGGGTTGGCAAATGAAAATACACACACACACATATCCCGATTCTTGGATATGTGTCAACACTTCAGGTACCAAGTAATATCAGAAGATGCTATCCGGCTTAGGTTGTTCCCACACACCTTATGAGATAAGGCGCTTAAATGGTTGGACTCACTTTCTGTGGCGAGCATTACTACTTAGAATCATTTGGCTCACAAATTCTGCACTAAATTCGTCTCACCAGCCAAAGTAGCAAAGATGAGGCATGAAATATCAATCTTCAGTGAAGGTGAGTCTGAGTCATTTGATGAAGCTTGAAATAGGTTTAAAACATGCTCAGGAAATGTCCGCAACATGGTTTCGACAAAAAGACACACTTCCCTCTTCTAGGAGTATGGTGGATTCATCGTCCAATGGCTCAATAATCACTAGAACTATTGATGGAGCATGGAAATTATTTGAGAGAATGGAGAACCCTTCAGCTATGTGGTCTTCTGAGCATGTGAGTACAAAGAAACCAGCTGAAGTTTATAGATTGACACCTACTCAGCCCTATATATGAAAATCGACTCTCTATTTCACAAAGTAGAAAGTTAATCACAACATGCAAGTGCAACACAAGCAAGAAAACTGAACTGTGAAGAGTGTGAAGCAGAACATAACATAGCTGAGTGCCCAATTCTTTCGCAGGGAATGGAACAAGTGGAATACGCGCAATGGGGTCAACTTCAACAAAATAACCCACATTCTGACACTTACAATCCTGGGTAGCAAAATCATCCAAACTTCTCATGGGGAGGAAATCAAAACCAAAATCACAACATGTCTCAAGGGCAGTATCAACAAGAGAAGAAACCCCAATTGGAGGAGATGTTTGCAAAATTAATGGAGAAGACTAACACATACATGGAAACAAAAAATCAATTTATGAGGAAGACCAAAACAACTTTCCAAAATAAGGGGGCAACTATTAGAAATTTGGAGACTCAAGTTAGACAATCAGCTCTCTCTATGACAGGAAGAATACCTAGTGTATTACCGAGCAACACAGAAGTAAATCCTAGGAAGCATGTTCAAGCCATTACTACACGAAGTGGAGTTCAGCTACCTGAGATACATGTCAAGAGATTGTGTACAAATACAAAACAAGTGGAATCCTCAGAAGAAGAGAGTGAGAAGCAAGTTGACAAAACCGAGAAGACGTCAGTAAAAGAAAGTCCAACAATGTCACATCAAATGTCAGATAATTCAGTCAATCCTTATGAGCCACCCATTCCATTCCCACAACGATTGAGGAGGCATAAATGGGAGCAACAATACAAGAAATTCCTCGAAATCTTTACGAAACTCCACATAAATATCACATTTGCGGAAGCATTATTTAAAATGCCTGGCTACGCCAAATGCCTAAAAGACATTATTTCCAAGAAATGAAAGCTAGAGGACCATGAGAGAGTGATGCTGACAGAGGAGTACAGTGCCATAATTCAAGAAAAGCTACCACCAAAACTGAAAGACCCTGGGAGTTTTACTATACCTTGCACTATTGGTGAATGCTACTTTGATGAAGCTCTTTGTGATCTTGGTGCAAGTATTAATCTAATGTCTCTATCTGTTTTTAGAAAACTCGGACTAGGGAAAGCCAAAGCAACCATGGTGATACTACAATTAGCTGATCGATCAATGGCACATCCGAGGGGGATAATTGAGGACGTGCTAATCAAGGTGGAAAAATTCATTTTTCCAGCTGATTTTCCCATTCTGGATATGGAGGAAAACAAGAATATCCCACTTATTTTGGACAGACCATTCCTATCTATCAGCAGAGCTCTAATAGATGTTCAAAAGGGACAGTTAAATTTGAGACTTGGCGAGGAACAAATCACTTTCAACGTTTTCGATGCTATGGACTATCATGTCGAGTTAGATAGTTGTTATCAAATTGATGTGGTAGAGGAGGTGGTGCATGATAAAATTATGTTTTAAAACTTTTCAACTACTGTTGATGACCATAATGTGCATTGTCAACCCAAATAAAATCATGAGAAGTAAAAAGTCTACATTGTTGAGTTCGAGACAGTTGATGATGGAGAAGCAGATGACATAGATAAAGATAAAGCTAAAGTTTGGAGGAACGCTGGAGTAAGAAAGAAAATGTCATTGAAGAAGCTAGTCAGGACCTCCAAGGCTATATTCAATGTACCTTAACAGACTAACATGGTATAGTCGAGTTATAGACTATAAACTAGCGTTGGATGGGAGGCAACCCTTCGTTTTTACCCTTTTATTCATTTTGCCTCATGCATTCGATTGGTAATTTCTTTTTCAAGTTGTTTTTTTATAAGATTACTTTTTCATCGCCTCTACAGGTAATAAAAGAGTCTATGCATGGTCCACACTTCTTTTTCCTCTCCCCCATCTTCATCTTCGCATCCCTATTGATCAGGGGAGTATTCCTCGCCATTTGTCCTTTATTTTCTGTGAATTTGTCCTTAATTTTATGCGCTACTAAGTTTTCATTTTATTATTCTTTAAACATTGAGGACATTGTTCTGTATACATTTGGCGGTGGGATTATGTCATTCATCATGTTACTGTAGTATTTGTTTCTATGTGATTGTGTGAAAAAAATTTGTGTCGAGTACAACGTTGAATGACTTGCCGCCGATGATGACATTTGTTTGAATTGAGTATAACTTGAGCTATAACTGGACAACATCATATCTTATGATTTTACTTATGTTCTTATCCATGTACACTTGTTACTTGAGTACATAGCCATCTTGACTTATCACTTATGTTGGAGCATGACTTGATTATGTGGAGTTAATGATTGATATGTTGTCCTAAGTTTGAATAAAACCCTCAATAACTTTATATAGAAACCAAATTGCTAAAAAGCAGTTTGGGGGTGAAAATGTTAGTGCTTGTGTTTATAGAAGTTTGATGGTTTGAAGTTCTTGGATCATATCCTAGGTCGAAGGAGTTTGAGTTAAGAAGTCTAGAACGGGTACTGATCTATGTTATCATTTGAATCCCAAAAAAAATGTGATACATCTTACACTTCTCTTCGTAGCCTTTATGACTCGAGTTATTAAGCGTGTCAGGGTATTCAAAACTCGGTGCCCTGTGGTTATCTAACTTGGGAGTTATCGGCCTAAAACTTGCTACATGGGTCATTTAGAAAGCTTAATGGAGAAAAGTGTTGCACACAAGATGTCAAAAAAATGCAGCAATAAAAATATGAACGTAGCAAGAGAAAGAAAAATGGATTTAGACTATAAGCAGTAAGAGGTACCCTATAAAGACTTCAAGACTTGAACTCTGGATACTGACGATCTGACTCTAATTGATTCTTACCATTTTCCTTCTAGAGATATAAGTACCTAATTATAATCACCTTGTATGGAAAAATTTATTGTTAAGATTATTAGAAGCCCACATGTGCAAAAATACATTGGGGTTGGAGAGAAGAGCATAATAAGTGATTTTACACGAGAGGTGTGACAAAAGAATTGACCACCCAGGGATGAGATTACGATTAAATCAACAACACTCAATTGATTGTGTTCTAATATAGGGGTGAATTCAATTTTGGCGAACCCCACACACACACTAAGTCAAGCATTGGAGAAGTACAAGTGTTTTATTCTCTTGTGATGTTGTTTGGATCTATCTAGAGTGCTATTTTAATTCAAACCTGAGGCATATGTTAAGCCGTTTAACATGGACTTCGTTGCTTTTGATTGTTTAGGTTAATGATTTGATCGAATTCCTAAGTTTCCTATGTGTTGTTTTGTTCGAGGACGAACAAAAGCTTTAGTTTGGGGGTGTTTGATAAGTGCATTTTTGTGCACTTATTCGGGGCCATTTTATTGAGTTTTTGTATCGTTTTATTATTGGATTGTACTTAACTTAGGCTATTTATTATTCTATTTCAGTTTTGGACCTGATTCTAAGCAATTGGGACAGAAAGAAGGATAAATCGGCAAATTGATGGAAGTTTGGGGACCAACAAGCATTTGGGTAAGAGTGGACGCACTAAAATTGAAGTAATTTGATGAGGACCAAGATAGAAGAAAGAATGAAGACAATGGCGAAAAAAGAAAATGCCTGGGAGGTTGCCCAACCTTAAAATTTTCAACAGAAGCCAAAACATTGGCCTGGGCGAGCACCCCAATTTGTACTGGGTGAGCGCCCAACATATTCGTCAAAAAAATTCTGGTTTCCTAATTTGACTCAAACTCCTATGGAAACAAATCTTGGGGGATATTTTAAAACCCTATGGTCGTCCAAAAGAGGGGAGAGACATTACAATACAAAAAGAACCCAAGAATACATCAGGAAGGAGGATTTGGGGCAAGGATATCCAGAAGAACTAGAAGAATTCTCAGATTTTTCAAGAAAATTGTGATTTTGGTGATATCTTCTTTCACTTTAATTTTGTGTTTTCTTATTTTGTCCACATTAGGCTAGATCTATTGGTGCTAGGAGATCGATGAACTTTGCTATATAAACCTTGGATTTTAGTTTTACAATTATTGACAATTAAAACATGTTTTTTTTTTTTTAAGTTTGAATGACTTTTATTCACTTATTTTATTTCCACAATTATTATGCATGTGATTGTGTAGTGTGGTGGTCTATTTCATGCATTTGAGAGAAGGGGAATAGACTTGACGGGGTATTAGTCATCGTAAGGTCCGATAGGAGATAGAGATATACCTCTATGCTTTGTGTAAATCTTCAAGTGATCATAAAAATATATGCATTCTTGTGAATAGGTCCAGCAATTCTCGAGAGAGATTGTTGGATAGGTTAGGATCATTGATTTTTCAAATTATCAAACATGTTGTCGATATTATAGAACTAGATTTCAAGGCGAATATTGCATGGGGATTCGTGATCCTAGTACTCATTTGTTATTCATAAGAAAAATCCAATTTGCATTCAAACATTCATTTTACATTTGAGTTTTTAATTGTATTTAGTTAGTTGGTAAAATTTAGTTAAGTTGCATATATAGTGCAGTTTAGTTGTAAATCCTCACAATGATGTTAAATTCTATAGATTCGGTTAAGGTTTCGGTAATTAGAATCAAATTAATTCAATCTCTGTGGGAATGATATCCGGAATTCTCAATTTCACTTTATTACTTGTTACGAACCGTACAATTGCAGTGGTTTTAAAACGAACAAATATTTTCGTCAATACTGACTCGATTAACTGAATCATATTCTGCTTCTAAGAAAGTTAGGGTGAAGATGAGCGACCTCGAAGGTTGTGAAAATTGTTGTGCTCTTCATGGTAAGGGCATTCTTTTTTGTCCTAATTTGAAGTTTAAGTGCATGCATGTGCGCTTCATTGTATTCATTCATTCATGCATGTATCTCATTTTTTTGTGTGTTTGTTTTGATGTTTCAATTTATTTATTTATTTTTATTTGTTTGCTTAAAGTTTGTTTTTCAAAAAATGCTATTTTTTGATTTTTTTTTTATTTTTAATGCTATTTTTGACATTTTATGTGTCGCCTGATGTGTCGCCAACTTATCGCTAGAACACGCTCGAGCGACAGCAGTAGAAGCAGCTTCGCTCGCCTGTCGCTCTAATTCTGAACTAAAACGCTTCATTTCAAGGATTTTGCGCATTTTTCCTCATTACTTCACTTGATTTCCCTAAAATTTCCAAAACCCACTCAAAATCAGTTATTTGCCCGCTTCATTAACACTTTGAATCAATCATTACAGTTGCTATATCATCAAATCATTCACATTTGAAGATAATTTTTGAAAACTTGGGTTTTCCCTATTTTCACAATTTACTTGGATTTTTCCATTGTTTGGTCATTCTTGCTTGTATTTTATTCTATTGTACATCATATGGTGCATATTTACATAGAATATCGTTCATTTGTACCAGATTTTTCATCAAAAATCAGATTGTGGACCATTTTGGCTTTCTTTGGAATTTGATTTGAGTATTCATTTAGTATTAAAGTTCTTTGAGTTATTTGCGTTTGATTGTGCATTGATTGTATTGGTGTTGGTCCTGGTTTAGAATGTGATCGTTAGGTTGGGTGATTTTCGACTAGTTTAAGTTGGAGTCGAGTTCTGGTTTGGAATGAACTTAGTCGATACATGGTTATTGGATGATTAAGGTTGGATGTTGCATGTGGTGCATTGGAGTGTTGGGGTTGATGTTTCGATAGTTGCATTGGATGTGCTTGATTGTGACACCGTACGGAGACGTCACATCCCTCTGTCATGACATCACGTCACTGGGTCTTGACACCACAGCACATGTCATGCCTTCACGTCACCTACATCTAGGCATCATTACATGTCACCATGCATTCATAGTAGGGCACGTTGTATGTCATTTTATTTACCTCAATTTGCGTGTGCTCATGCATTTCATGATTTCTGTTGTCTTATATCGAGGTTTTATTGATATTATTGATTTTAATTCTTTCAGATGCCGCCTAAGAGAGTACATACTACTTTGTCTACTCCTAGTACCTCGACATCCTTTAGTCAAACTACGTTCATTTCTGCTATAGCCCAAGATGTTTTTGGGTCACAGTTTTCTCTTCACCCCATACTTTTCGAATGTGAGGTCATTATGTCTTGCATGTCCCCTGACCTCACTGCCATTTTCACTTCCCGGGGCTGGGAACCTCTTCTTGTTGATTTATCACCCTCGCTGAGTCTTCTTGTTTAAGAGTTCTACACTAACATCCATGATGCTAGCGGCTCTTCTTTTTGGGTTTTTCTTCGGGGTCGGGTAGTTAAGATTACTCCAGACGTTATATCTAGTGTTATTCACATTTCGAGAGTTATCCATCCCCTATTTCCATATCTTACCCCCGATTCACTTCCTTCGGACACTTTAGTCTGATCCACGATGTTTAACACATCGATGGAGGGTGGTCCAAGTGCGATGCGCACTGGATCTTTACCCACTAACCGCCAGACTATATTGCACATTGTGTGCTCTATGATCGATTTATCACACTTCTTCATTACCTATGGAGAAGGCTCGTTTCCTTTACGTCTGCTGCATGGCGATTCTATTGATCTTCCCACTTTTATTTGCCAGCAGATCTTGAGTGCTTTTCGTACTACAGGTACAAGGATTGGCCTTTCCTATACTTGTCACATTCATATGTTAGTCACTTCCTTAGGAGCCAGTTTCTTTAAGGGGGTCCGAGGTGGGTTTCCCGATCGATTGGTCACATGCTTCGTCCGAGCCAACAACCAGTTGACCCAACTATGCTGGCTGATTCCATTGATGACCTAATCTCTTTTGACCCATCCAATTTTCCTTCTGCTTTTCCACCCTTTGATATCCCATCCACGTCTTTAGCTTTTCCTCTTCCAGAGTCTATTTTTTCAGCGTCTGCTCCCATCGATCCTTCGGTTGCACTGTTAGGACAGATGATCGTGCTTATCGAGCAACATGCTCGTATGATGGCGAAGATCACACAGCTGCAAGTTACTGTTGATTGACATACTGTCGAGTTTGCTACACTACGAAGTGCGGTTGGATACTTACAATGTAGACTTGGTTGGATATGCCGTCACTGGGATAACGATGCTACATCTGATGAGAGGACGGATTCAGATGATGCTGTCGGCACTTCATAGCTATATGCTTTGGATGAGTCTGTATCTAGATTTTTGTGCTTACATGATGTATGATTACTAAAATGCTTTGCTATATATAAAATCGATATCATTGTTTCAAATTAATTTGCATTTATGATTTGCATTTTATGTCTGAGGAGTCGTTGAGATGAGACATAGATACAGTTCCCTACTGTTTAAACACTTTGAGAGTTTACAGTAAGGGGGAGCACATGAATATTTGTTTGAATTAAGTGTCATTAAATTCAGATTTTGATGTTTTTATAGTGTCAATGTTTCATTTTGGTATGTTGGGTTGTATTGATACTGTGTTTTAGTTTAGCTTGTGATTTAAAACTGAAAAATATGCTATTTGAGTTAAAATTGCTTAAATGACACCTACAAGTGAACTGTTTGAACTGTGATTGTCTTTGATACTATTTTCCACACCTTTTACATTGGTATTTGAGTTGTCTATTTCAGGTATAGGTATTGCAGAGTTCGTTCAAGACAGTTTGTTGTTTAGGTTGTGTTATTGTTTTTAAGTCATTAACTTTTATTTTACTACCGCCTTGACATAGATTAGTGTTTTATCACAGAATGCCAAATGAGGAGTTTGTTAGGTTGTAAAAGTTCAAGGAGTAATTTGTAAATTGTTTAAAAGTTGGTTATTAGGTCTAAGATCTCGAGTTTGGAACAAGGAGGAAAACGACACGAATTTTTGCTCAACTTTCGCCAAGGGTTGACTCGAGCTATAAAAGCATAAACATCGTCGTTAGACCATCGCCCCTCCTTCGGTCGAGCGATAGCTTTATATGGGAAATATTTATTTCGCATTTTGAATGTTTTTTTGTCGGCCCATTGATTTCTTGACCTATCTATATATACCAAAACACGAACAAAACTTATTTTCTCAAGGTTGTAAATTGAGATAGCTTCATCTGTGAGAGATCTATTATCCATCATTCAACCTTCATCTTGTTTGAGTGTTTTGGTCAGAAAAATATTATATTCAATATCCAAATACCAAATGCCAAATACCAAACTTCCTACATGTTTGTCAGAGGTGTTGAAGATCGAGGAAGGTGACTGGAGTTCCAGTCTTTGAATGACGGGTTGTTATCCATGATCAACATGACATAGGCAATTCTACCAAGCTAGGGGATGTTGCAGGATAGCGGAGTTCCAAGAGAGCATTGGTTATTACAGCTGGAACTGGTGTACTCTCAAAATTGCAATCAGAAGATCAGATAGTTCGCGTCAGTGTCGTTGTCGTCCAGTCTGGTAGACTGTAAGTACAGAATCGTTTATAGTGGATTGAATGACAAAGTTTCCATAGTTGGGTTTCTCCATGAACAATTCTTGTGTTCTTTACTGTTTTATTATTTATTGTTTATGATATGCAAATTGCGGTAATTCAACATATTATAATTTGACTTGCATGATTAACCATCTAGATGAGAATTAAATACATATTCGCCTCCCTCTAGGTATTGTTAGGTCGAACTGCATAAATTTTAATATTTGTAGTGGAGTAAAAATGTTTTGAAATATTTATTTTGTAACATATTTTATTTATTTTATTTCTACTAGTAATTCAAAAAATAATTTTTATTGTGAATCATAAATCTCTAAACTAAAATGTTACGGGTAAAATCAAACGCGAATTAGAACTCATCATTTTCCTCTATCCCTAGAATATTCTACATTAATGCTTCCATTATGAATGCATTGATCTCTTCAATCCTCGTATCTCATCAATTTTATGTTTGCTACTACCCACATATCGAGCCTCAGCTTACCTCTAAATTTACCAACAAAATCGATTGCCATTCAAAATTGAAATTGTTCCGTGTATAACCTCTATTAGTAAGCCAATCAGCTACCCAATTACTTTGCCTTTAAACGAGAGTGATTTCGAGTTCCATATTCCTTCTCATATCCTGAATATCCTCAATCGAATACTAAACACTTGAATGACATTTTCGCACCTTATTTATCAACTTAACTGCTACTTCAATCAATCTCTACCCAAAACCCTTTGTCTCCACATTATTAGTCCCATTATAAGAGATTTTGACTCTGCTTCTTAGTACAACAAGCATAATGTTGGGTAAATTGTAGTCTATCGACCTCCCGGGCAATGATGATAAATCGGTATAATTTACTTAGTTGGCTCGATCAAATGACTAAAAAAATAGGCACCTCAATGAAACGACTCAAGCCTAAACTATTTGTGGCCATTGGAAGCGATCTAATTAATTATAGGTGTTAAATCCAAGTTTGCATCGTGGGATAAACTCAAGAAGCATATGAAGAAGTAGTTTCTGATTATGTTCGGACCATGTACCAACAACTGCAGAATCTGTGTCAAGGCTTGAAGACGGTTAGGGACAATACCATAGAATTCTACATGTTGATTACGAGGAATGAGGTGATGGAGTTGGAAGAGCAATTGGTGTCACGATATGTGGGAGGTCTTCGTCCTAAAGACACACTGAATATGTTTGATCCCGTGACATTTTCTAAAGCACATTAGGTAATATCTCATTCAATAAAATTTGGATTCGTATTCCGTTTGTTGGAGTACGACCCTGAATCTTAGGAGTTTCTATATAAGTTGTTATCTTGAATTTTTTTTATTTATGGAAAAACATCAATTGTTTATTTTTAATATTTATTTTCCAAATTTTGTTTTGGTTTTACTATTTAAAGTATTGTAAGCCCTTTGAGGCCGCAGCTTATTGAATTAAATAAAAATTTGCGTGAGTTTTCTCATCTTGTCATGTTATTCATCTTTCCAATAATCTTCTGCTACGTCAATATCCCCATCCCTAAACTCTAACCAACTTTTAATCAAGGAAAAAATCAAAAGTCGACAGTTATGCCTGTTTTCCTTTCTTTACACTTGAGCACTAAGTGTATTGTCAACGGATGAAACAATATTTCTTCTGCAATCAGCGGTCCAAATCCTTCCAACAAACTACAAAGTCTCATTTTCTTCTCTTATGTGATTGAAAAGTTTGGGTTCATTACTACTCTATCTAGCTGCTTAACTCTTATTTTGGTAGGATGTGTCATGCTGAATATCTTCAGTATCACTGAACAAGATATTTGACAGCATTTTCGTTTCCAAGTACCCATGTGTATATTAGTTTATGAACAAGATTTGAGAATGATTGTGTGAATCTCATTGTTTTCACTGTCTATGTGCTTGCGTGTAGATATTATCTTTCCAACATTAGTGTGCACTAATCTATTTCTATGTTTTACATGATCAATATTTAATGGATGGATCTATGGAAGGAAAGTGTCATCATGTCAATTGTCAAATACAATTTATTAAACTTCATTATAGATACATAAACCACATGTATTTTTCAAGCATAAATACTTTTGATTTACATGCTAATTATACCCTTATTATTTTTGTGATGTGCAGGGAATTAGATTATTTTTGGGATAGCTTGTTGGTCATAGAAGCAAACTCAAATATTTTGTTGGTCAATTAAGATTGCTATATAACTTTTTGAGTAGGGTAATGATGTTAGCATTATTTATTGATGGTAACTTTTTGAGTAGGCCAATGATTAAATATGACTAATTTTCAACCATTTTGTTTTGTAATTATTATAGGTTTGTTGGATATAAAATAAATTAATTATGCAAATTTTTTAAAAAAACTGCGTTTAGAAAATGTTGCTAAAGGATTATTGGCAACGTTTAAAATGTTAACAACAACATTTTCTAAACGTTGCCAAATGACTAAAAAACGTTGCCAAAGAACTTGTTGCAATGTTTAAAAAAATGTTGCCGTATCTTTTTAATCTACGACAACATCTCAATTTGCAACATACGTCCAAACGTTGTGAGTGGCCTTCGACAACATTTTTTGACCACTGCGAAAGGCTTTTTTTGGTTGTAGTGGCCCTTAGATTTACTACAAAAGATCTTAGCCTCTGGTGAGGAGTATAAAGTACTCTTCAATAGAGATACTAGGGCTCATTTTTGCATGAATTTTTGCTCTACGCAGCCATAAAGAAGCTATCAATGACTCTCGGTTCTTTTTAATTCCCGACTGAAGTTTCATCTTCCTGATAGAATATTATAGTAAGATTATTGTGTAGTTAGTAGCGCTTTAGAGTTTGTTGATAAGCTTTGTGTGTATTGCATACACTACATTAAAAAACCGATTTCGCGACAAACAAATGTTGTCGCAAAAACTGAGTTTTTGTTGCAAAAGAAATTTAGCGACAACAATACGTTTGTTGCGGGTATTGTCGCTCTATATGAGTCACAGAATGTGTTTTGCGACGACTTTCGTACATTCGTCG
>CAIGRF010092754.1:0-15358 GCA_903798235.1 Fraxinus ornus
GTCCTAATCTTTTAAGGGTTAACAGACTGAGAGGGGCGAGATTACACAATGATAAACTTGGGCAAAGTAGTTGGTAAAAACTTTGATAAATTTGTAAACATAATTGGAGCCATGGTAGGAGAACACGTAAGAACTCATATTTTGCAATCATTTTAGGTGGTATAAAGATACATTAATCTCTTCATGCCCTTTCTCAGAGTTGGAGCTTTGCTTCAATATTGCGATCAAATGTGCACAAAGACAAGCGTGAGATGATATTGTGCACTTCATCATGTATACAAGAAATTGGCATGCTAATCAACAAATAATTTAGAATTACAAACTTGGAACAAATTAGCTTATTTCTGATAAATTTGTAAACATAATTGGCCTTTGATGGATGAAAAGAAAAAAAAAAATTGAACTTTGGACTTTCACACATGTATAGTTCTTAACTATGACATCTTTAATAACTATTTGTTATATTCTTTCTCTATCTTTTACGTTTTAATGACACAATTCTCAGCACCTAAGAACTGCACTTATATAAAACCCACATCTTCAACAAATTAATATAAAATTGTAAATATGTACTAAATAGAAAATGGCACTTAAATGAATATTATCACCAGTGAATTATGTACAAAGCTTGACATGGTGTATGAGGATTCGTCGCACGTAGGAAATGGCACTTAAATGAATATTATCACTAGTTAATTATGTAGAGGCATGCTTAGAGGTACAAGAATGAAGTACTATTACTGAAAATATAAAAAGTTACACATTCTGGGCTGAGAAACTGATATCTGCATGTATATTGTAGTAAAGCATGCTTGAAATGATATCTGGTTTATTCATATCATCTTGATGCCTAAATAGCTTGTTCCCAACTTCCGTAAAGGATTGTGATAATAATAGACATGCTCATTTTCCTTTTTGAATGTTTATATTAAATGTTCTGTTTCTTTCGTGCCTTTCTCTCTTGCATTCCTTTGATATATACTTTCGTAGTTTGCTGTCTCTTTATACCTGGTTGATGTGGCATATCTATCCTATTAATATCAGTTCTCTCTCTTTGAGTTGTGCATATTTTGATTGATCCAATGTTCTAGTAAATTATTTCTTGCAGATTTTTCCTTTAGCTTATCGGCTATATATTTATGCTTGTTTCTTGCTAATATGATGATTTTTTATCCCACTCTTTATTTTTTTTCTCTTTTCAAATTTGTTTCATTGAAGATTAAACTAGTCCCCTGACGACATTTTAGTCACCCCCATAATAAAAAAAATGATTATTTTGAAGGACTTTATAATAATTAGTCGTCTAGGGCCTCTAAATTCTCAGGGCCGACCCTGCAAATGTAACCTCACTTCTGGCATATTTTTTCCTAATTTCTTGTAATTTCTGATACACATTTATATTTTGGCAAAACCCATTAATGTCTCTGATAAATGGTTTTTTGGGATTTTAGATTAGCATTACACTTATTTTGTTGTTACATCGATTCAATATGTTGAGCTGTAATAAGAATGTTACATGATTTGATTGTTAATGAATGGGTTTTGTGGTTTCTGCTATGAATTTTGGTTTTCTTGTTTCTTGTTCACGTTTGTGCTCTCCTTGATGATGATACAAAATACAAATAATGAATACGATCATTTTCAGATATTTTTGCTATGAATTTGGATTGTTTTGGGTAATGAGGACGAAATTTGTAACTAATGGAATGGATCTGTATTCATGTATCAAATAGACTCTTAATCGAATGTATAAAAATGAAATTAGTAATGCATGTTTAAGTTGCTTGTATAAGTTGTTTTACAGAATTCTATAATATAATTAGAAATTGTCTATCTTTCGATGTCACGTGACAATATTGTCATGACCATAAGACGTCACGTTGTGTCTCTTGTGCATTGTGGTGGAGATCTTTATTACATGCTTGACATATATGTGCTTTTAATGGTCAAGCTTCCAACATTACCATGACTGACTTGTGGAAAGAAAATATTTGACATGTATGTTATCATTTACATGGTTCGATCCGTCTCACAACAAAAGACATGGATAACTAGTGTTAAATTTTTATGGGGGTCAAACTGTAAATAATCTTGTTTTCACTTGCTAGTCCATATGAGTAATTATGCATTTGGGTGGAAATCTTGCGTACATACTTCACATAATTGTGGTTTTAATGCTTTTCTCTAACTCAATATGGAGTAACTAGCCCTTCAATAATACCTACTTACATTGAGGTCTAAAGTAGATTTCCCGACAGTTGACTTCAGTAGAGAAATATCATCGTCGTGAACTATAGTTCCTGACAGTTCACCGCAGTAATTCTCGACAGATGAACTGTCAGACCCGAAAGTTCTTCTCAATTTTTCTCGACACATGACAGTTCCACACGTCGAACGTTGGTTCATCCGAGTGTAATATGTGCGTTTCGCATTAACATGTACGAAATATTGTGCACCACAATTTTTCACACAGTTTAATTTTTCAACTTGTGCATCTACATCCAAAGTTAGGTCATTTGAAGAGGATGTAGTGTGAATGGATTAGAGTAAGGTAGATGAGATGGAAAATACTAGAGGGATTCTATATGATCCAAATATGATAATCAAGTTAAAAGGAGAATTCAATAAAGCAACTAGACTTGCTATATGCTAATATGTTATTGTCATGTTAAACAAAAAATTGAATCGTCGAGATTTGAAACACTCACCTACGTCATTAAAATGGGAGATTTCACTCTGTTTTGTATCTATTTTTTTCAGGGCCATAACATGAAAGAAGATGAACAGAATAGAGAAACAGAAAGCAGACATTCTCAGGGACCACTTGCTTAAATGTGTAGCGTTATGTGCAACTTCACAAGTCTTTCACTACCCCTAGCGATTCTTCATGGTAAAAATTTAGTTTCAGTAAGTTCGCTTTGAGTTGGAAAACTGAATTTGGATTCGTAATCTTGTAAAATGAAGACAATATTTATGTTATGTATTAGCAAAGCTTGGTGGTGATTCCAAAATGTTTTCTTGATGAATGTTATTTTAACTCAGCAGCGTTAGAATTGTCCCATCTCATTTTCTTCCACTTAGCCTCAGTCTCTCAATTATATTTCACTTTTAATATTATATATATACAAGCTTGTTTTATATAATTTTTTCTTTATATGAGTGATATTAGTACGACTATAATTTTTGAAAGTTTGTGAAACATTATGTAACAAAATTAATAATTATCTCCAATTGGGTCTTCACACGGATAAACATTGTTGGAAAACATTCATGTATAGTCATCCCGTTAGTTGCTTAATTTTCACGTACTGTAAACTTGGGAATTATGTAAGAGTAGCAGAAAATTGTTATAATGATATCGAATGTAGATTTGGGGCCCATGGATCCTTCAACTCTGACTGAACATTTTTATGTGTATCGCAAAACGTTGGACATGTTATCCATGGTTTTTGCAACCTATTGGTGCATCAATTTGTTGAAGTATGTAAAAATTCCATAGGACAATACTACCTCTTAAGATACAAATGTCATAGTGAGAATTGATTGTCAACAACTACATGCAGAATTTGTGGAGAGAAAATAGTACGCACTCATTAAGATTTACAATTATCATAAATTATGTACAAAGTTTAAGTCATAACAGTACAATTAGACCTTAAACAATCACATCAATTGATTGTCAAATTAAGTTTGAGATGTGATTTAGTGTTTGTATAGTAACTCGCCATAGTTGATTCCTTCAAAGAAGTTCCCTCGCCTGTCATCTACTAGAAAAAAACTAGGAAGACGTTCTGAACCCAGCTCACATAACGCTTTAATGGGCGACCAGCCCAACCCTTGGAACATATAAATTGCATGTCATCGCTAAATGAGTGAGTTACACTTGAAAACTTCATAAGCTTTGTCACTCTGTATACTATTCAGATACAAAAACAGTTTCACACATCGCATTTCCATACTACTAATGGCTTCGTCCACGGGAAGCAACGAACCGTTCAACCTAAATGATTCTTCGCCAATACCCGGTTCTTTCCCGTTATAGCCCATCATAATTTTTTCGGACGATGAGGATACCGTTCAACCTGAATGATTCTTCGCCAATACTCGGTTCTTTCTCGTTATAGCCCATCATAATTTTTTCGGACAATGAGGATGTCAACCTTCAGAATGGTAGGAGAGCCTTTTTCCATGTTCATTTTCTTTGTCAAGTTCTTTTATATTCACTTTTGCAGGGATGATTTTGGTAACAATCTTTACCAAAGAGTCAGCAGCAACAAGTCCCTTATGCCTCGTATGTGTAGTTATAGTTTGTAGTCTGTGCCAACTGTCGAGAACGACAGATGAACTATCGGGTTGTCATGCAGTATTATGTCAATGAATCCGTATTTTTGTTGTGAACGTAAACATGTCTACTAATATTTTCAAACGATAATGGATTTCGAATGATAATGTAAGTTGGAAATAATAATGCAAATTCAAAATGATAATATGCGAACATAAAGAGCAATAACATCTGCAAACGATAATAAAAAAACGATAACATAACTTCAGATTGTACAACACCATTGGGGAACATTTAACATACTACTTCAAAGACTTCTGGAGATGAAGCTTTTTTACATCGGTTGTGTTACAGCGTGGTGCGAACATGTTGTCCGGTTATGACCAACTCTACCGCAACAAGTGCATTTCTTGAGTCGTGTGGTAGACTCATATATGGATCGCTTACGTCGTGTGGGTGGTCTATTCAAGTTCGGGACTTTGAACTTCAATTCAATTTGAGTGTGGGGATCAAGAATACCAAGCTTTTCCTTCAATTGTAGCACGAGTCTGGTTAGGGTAATACTTGTCGGCACTAAAATGGAAGTGATTTTGTCCCCTGTCCATTTCCATTCGTCATCCACATGAACAAACTGTTCACATATGACACGATGAATCTCAAATGATTACTCATACATGAAATGTTGGGATTGCAACGGTAAGAATTCCGCCCCATAAATATGTCTACATTTAATAATATGAATGTGAAACTTTCGAATATTGAAACCCATGGAGTAGTTGAAGGTGAAATCAAGAATGTGTCAACAGTTTTCAAGTGTCGAACTCGACAGTTAAATTGTCTATCCCGACATTCAGAAATGTGGGGTTCGATAGTTCACAAGCTAAACCGATTGTTTCAACAAAACTATTCGACAGATGAACTGTAGGAACTGCCGGGAAACTTGAAAACATATATTTGGTACCTTTGAAGAAATTATTGAAAACATTAATAGTGATAATAAATTCTCAACTACAACATGAAAATATATTCCCACTAATAAATGACTCAATGCTTCATTAAATATGTAATTTTTCATTTTTGTATAGGATATTTGTATTTTTATACTTCAAAAATATTTCAAAAACCAAACAAATCAATGGATAATAGTTTCAAAAATTTCTCCCATTGCATTTGACCAGATTGTATTTAACATCTAAAAAATAGTAATATATATGATAAAATTATAAACAATTTGTAATGGCTAACCTCTCAAAATAGATGATGAATTCAATAGTAATGTGTTCTTGATCAAAGAATGAAGAAGATGAAGAAGAAGTTAGGGTTTGTTAATAGGAAGAAGATGTGTGGTTATGTTAATATTTCAAATTATTTTATCTTTTATCTTTTTTTTTTTCACAAAATTCATATTACTCAATATAATATACATATAAACAATTTTTATAATATTTAAATTAAATCATCACATTATAACATTAATTACATTCAAATCAACCATTAAATGTTCCTAAAAAGGCGTTATTAAAGGTAATTTTGACATTTTGCACCAAAGAAGTGACATTTTTTCTCATAAAAAGTGAAAATGACAAATTTTTTTGAATTTTCAAGTTTAGTGACATTTATGAAAATCCCCCAATTTTGAAATAAAAAATCGGATTTAAATGGCAATTCATGTAATGGAGTATATTTAGAGCTCTATTTTTCCATTATTTAAAGAATTTGGAACAACGTGAATGTTATGACTTATGTACCTACAAATGGAGGCTAATGGAGAATTGATGATAATGACCTTTTTTACACGTTTATTTAGATCCACAAACATGAAAAATTATCGATAAACGTGCGGAATATAGTTTAGGTGTAATTTGTGTTTACGGGACAATAATGATGCATGTGGTGAAAATTGGAAGAAAAATGGAAAAAAGGGACTAAAATGAAGGAAAATTAAAGTTCAGGGACTGAGATGCAAATAGCCAAAAGATGATCCGGAGGAGAAATTGAAGAGACAAAGATGGAAAGATTAAATTGAGCATGGAAATTATACATTGGATTGAGAAAAATGAGAAAAGAGATCGAGAAAAGCATAATTGGAGTTCAAGGACCAAATTGCCACAACTTGGAAACAATTAACACTATGCGGTCGCATAGTGTTAAAGGGATGTGATCGCAAGAGGGGCTACATGGAATTCAATGGCACACTTCAAGCCCTCTATGCGACCGCATGCATTCCTTCTATGCGGTTGTATAGCAGAAAATTTTGGCGAAAATTTGGGTTTCCTATTTTGATTCCAACTCTTATGAAAACATGATTTATGTCATGTATATAACCCGAGGGTTATGCAATTTTAGAGAGAAAAAACAACATTGAAGAAAAATGAAGATGGCACAGTCGCGAGATTTCAATCGAAAATTCAAGATTTCAAGATTTAAATTCAAGAATTGGGTGATATCTTTTCCTAAGTATTTTTATTGTTATTTTAGTTTATCCACGTTAGACTAGATTTTCATTATACTAGGAGAACGATGATCCTCACTATGTGAACTTTTAATTCTTTATTTTGCAATTTTGACATCAAGACACGAATATTATATGTTGAATGATTTATATACACTTTAATGTCTCCATAATTAAATGCATGTGATTATGTGAGTTTAGGTGGTCTATTTCATGAATTCGAAAGAAGGGCTATAGATTTAACAAGGTATAAATCATCGTAGTGTCCATAGGGGATAAAAATATAACGCTATACACAATGAATCTAGCATTGTGATCTTTTAATTCTTTATTTTGCAATTTGATATTTAAACACGTTGATGGATGTTGAATGATTTATATACACTTTCTTGCCTCCATAATTAAATGCATGTGATTATGTGGGTTTGAGTGATCTATTTCATGTATTCGAAAGGAGGAAAGTAGATTCAACAAGGTATAAATCATCGTAGGGTCCGATAGGTGATAGAAATATATCACTATGCTCTACGTAAATCTTTAAGTGTTTACAAAACGTCATGCATTCTCATATATTTACATTTGTCATAGAAATATAGTCAAATGGTATACGATAATAAGTTCAATTCTACTTGAGAGAGATTATTGAATAGACTAGAAACATTGATTCTTCAACTAACTCGTCGTGTTGTCAAATTGTGAAATAAAGGTTAAAAGCTTGGTGCTTCAGGATTCTAGTGCACTTTTCATACTTTTAATTTCTTCAAACTTTTTCCATTCAAACACTATTTTGCATTTATTTAGTAACCTTAGTTTAAATTGCACACTAATCATAGTTTAGTTATAAAATCTAGATAATCATCTTGAGTTAAATAGATCCGGTTAAGGTCTTGGTAATAAGAATCAAATTAAATCAATTCTCGTGGGATGATACTCAAAATTCTAAAATTTTCACTTTATTACTTGTCAACGAACTATGCACTTGCAATGATTTAAAAAGCGAATATATTTTCGTGAACAATTGAGATGTAAATTTGTTAAGTAAGTTGGACAATAGAGTGACTAACATTAAAATAAGTTGAGTTGAGCAGTCTAAATGGGACAAACTGAAAATTGGGTGACCTAAATGAAGTTTCATGGAAAGTTCAGTCTCCAATAATGAAATTGACCCACACCTTTTCAGAATTCTTTATTTTTATTTTTGAAAGCTCACCATTTCACATCGAGACGAGACTCAAACATAGATCACTGACCTAACAAAATTTTGCTCGTACCACTTGAACTATGCATTGATCTTCCTTTTTCAATATTAGTTCTCAATTTTGAAAGGATTATGCTATTTGTATATAAAAATGGTACACAAGGGATTATATAAAATGACATGGAGATAAAAGATTAGATAAAAAAGTTGATTGTAATTTAAATTGACAAATAGTAAGTAAAAATGAGTACAAGAATGAAAATGAAAATTTTAATGTGTACCAAACAGGAGCTTAATCATATATTCTCCAAAAAAATATCACTATTACAAAGTGTATTATCCCAAAAAATGACGCTCAAACAAAGTCCAAATAAAAATACTTAATAATGAATTGATAACAAGAGGACAAAAAATGTGATGGCCATAGCCTTCGTTTGGCAAATCTTTCAAAATTCTTTTTTTTTTTTTTTTTTCTTATACTCATTTTTAATCACACATTTTCACAATAAAATATTTTTCAAGTAAATCTAAAAAAAAATTATACTTTTAATTGCACGTTTTCCAAAAAATGACTTCAAAAACTCATTTTTTCCCAAAAAATGATTATCAAACTGGGCGTTAGCTTGTGTTTGGAAGCTGTTTATAATTGATTTAAATTATAAATATATAAAAATAAAATTGTGAATATATGAAAGTATTTGTGAGTGTCACAAACAGTCTTGCTACATGTGCACCACCCTTTACACATTGACTTATTGAATTTACACTGATATAATCGTACACCACTTTTTACATCTTACACATTTAATCTAACCATTATAATTATTTAATGATGTTATCCATCATTATGATAATAGAATATCGGTGATGTGACAGTTTATGTGGAATAATGAGATTGTACCTTTTTAATTTTTATGAGATAAAAGGGAGAGGAGAGATTTAGAGAAATGTGAAGGATGCATTGTCAAATCAACGATATTCCATCATCATGATAATATATATTATTACTCAAAATTATTTAATCGATTATAAACAGATGTAAAACACACACTCTCGTTATAGAAAACTTTGATACTTACATGATACCCAAAACTTAGAGGGTGTTTGACAGAGATTAAAATTGAAAAACTAGTCGTTATTGTTGACTTTTATTAAACGAGTGAGATCCAATAACGACTATATTTTCAATTTTAATAGGATTAGTAGCTCCACCAAACATGCTCTTAAAATAATTCTATTTTCAGTGACCAAAATCCCTTCAGTGCCTAAAAATTGAAGAAAAAAAAAAAGGAGGTATAAATGGCTTCTAACCCCATTTGTCCATATTAAAATAATAATATATTTTTTTCCATATTCTCTTCAATCACACATTTTTAATAAAATAATATTACACGTAAATAAAAAACTTTCAATTCTTGATAGCTCTCGACTTGGGCAAAATTATAATTTCAAATAATGGGGGACAAATTGGGGGCAAAATAACAAAAAAAAAAAAAAAACTTGTAGCACCTCCTTTGCAATTTTAGATAATTTTTAAAAAATTAAGCCATGTAAATAAAATAAACGGTGTTTAAAAATAATTTATTTTCAATACAAGTTGTTAAAAAATATTTAAAGTTTAGTCTAAATTCCGAAACTATTTTGAACGGAATGACTACAAATTTTCCCAACTTCTAATTATGAACCATCGTCTCGTAGTCACAATATATGAAAATAATAACCGATACAGAATTACTCTTTTAACCTCGCTCCCCAAGTCTCCATATTTCCAACCTTAAGGACTTTTCTGGATACTCATTTTATTTCAACCGTCCTCTCTCACAAGCCCGCCAATTACACATTCTCAACCCCCCTCTCTCTCTCTCACACACACATCCATGGACTCTTCAGCTATCTGCATTCTCTTGATTCTCATCCCAATCTTCTTCCTTAAACTCTCATTATCCCTTGAATTCCCTGAAGAACTCATCGATGAAATCCATCTGGGTCCCATCAACGATGGCCCCATTTCATCCCCTCCTGAATCTATAACTGTTGCATTTCCTCCAAGTCCAACATTAGATTCTCCTCCTCTTGTTCCTGCGTTGTTCGTATTAGGAGACTCTACTGTTGACTGTGGAACGAACAACTTTCTTGGAACTTTTGCCCGAGCCGATAGGCTTCCGTATGGTAGAGATTTCGATACTCATCATCCCACTGGACGCTTCTGCAATGGAAGAATCCCCGTCGACTATCTTGGTAACATAATCTTGAAAACATGTCTTCAATTCTTGAATATTTATTGAGCTGGTGACTTTCACTTGTTAAATGTATGAAAGAATAATGATTTTGGGGTTCTTGTGCATTCTTGATTTTAGTCTTTATTTTTTTCTTATGTGCTTAAATGATAATTTGGGGTCCTTGTAATCTGTTGGAATTTTGAATTTTAAGCAGTAGAAGGGTATTACTAGGACATTACTACTTGAATTTCCTCTTACATTTTATCTACTAATTTGAATTTTGTGGGTTTGGATAATCTTTCGGTGGATAAAGATGTTTGTCGGATAGTAATTCTTGATTTTGATGTTCCTTTTTGTTCTTATTGATTTCAGCATTGCGTCTTGGATTGCCTTTTGTGCCAAGTTATCTTGGACAGACGGGTTCTATTGAAGATATGATTCAAGGAGTGAACTATGCATCTGCTGGTGCCGGAATCATATTCTCCAGTGGCTCTGAATTGGTAAAGCATAAAAACGTGAAATGGTAAATAATGATGATTCAATTGTGCAAAATCATTCACTTGTTTCGACAATTTTTGCAGGGTCAACGTATCTCCTTTGTGCAGCAAATTCAACAGGTTATGGACACATTTCAACAGTTTATTCTGAGTATGGGTGAGGATGAAGCATATGATCTTATCTCAAACTCGGTATTCTACATTTCAGTTGGAACAAACGATTATATACACTACTATCTCCGCAATGTATCTAGCGTGCAATCTCTGTACCTCCCATGGAGTTTCAACCAATATTTAGCCCATATTATGAAGCTGGAGATTAAGGTGATCCTTTTATATGATATCACCGTCGTCTTCTCTGTTTGCACATTCATCAAAATCCTTTTCTAAAAGGAACATGCCTTTCTCGTTTGAAACAAGTATGCAACAAAAAAGGAAAAAAGGAAAAAGGAAAAAACTAAGTCTTATTTCCAATAGATATGGAGTCTGTCACCACCACATCTACTGGATGAGTCAGTGCTTTGTTTGAACTAATATGAATATTTATTTTTGTATCCACGTAAAACTCTTGCAGTTCTTCTTATGAACTTTCCATATAACTATAAGTTAAAAGCTTTTGTAAGTTCTCAACTTGACGATTTGCTTTTATATTTACAATCATCTGAACAAAATGTGAAGGTAGAGTACTATATGATAGCTTTTTTCTGAGGCGTACTCTTGTGCTGATCTTGCAGAACTTGTACAATGCAAATGTGAGAAATGTGGTTGTCATGGGACTAGCCCCAATTGGCTGTGCTCCTTATTACTTGTGGCTACATAATAGAAAGGATGGACAGTGTGTTGAGAAGATAAATAACATGGTACTGGAATTCAACTTTGCAATGAGATTCACAGTAGAGGAACTTACTAAGGAGCTCCCAGATGCTAACATAATCTTTTGTGACGCATTTGAAGGTTCTATGGACATAATGAAGAATAACGACCGTTATGGTGAGATCATTGGTTGAATTCTTGTTTGTATTTCATTAGAGATGTACCAATACCATTCTGACTCATGCTTTCATTTCCAGGTTTTAATGTCATTGATGATGCTTGCTGTGGATTAGGCAGGCATGGGGGTTGGATTATGTGCATTTCTCCCGATATGGCTTGCAATAACACTAGAAACCATATCTGGTGGGACCAGTTTCATCCGACGGATGCTGTAAATGCAATCTTGGCTGACAATGTCTGGTCTGGCCTGCATACGAGAATGTGCTATCCAATGAATTTGGAAGACATGATATCTCAAAATGCTAAATGATTTCCCCAGGAGGTGCGGTACCCTGTGCAAGTTCAATTTCCACACTGATTGCAGATAGCAATGGAATGATACAATTGGCAAATAAATACACTATATGGATCTTTTCTTCCTTGAAATTTGTTGCAAATTTTCATTATCAATAGTGCCTTTGATCTCTGTACAATACTTCTAACTACAATTTATTAGGGTATCTCTTTGTTCTGTGGAATTCTTTTTATTGAAACCAAAAGCACACATCGTCCAAAATTTAAAAAATATGTTGGAGATTAAGAGATAATTACTTCCAAGTATGGAATTGTCACGTTCTTACAAGTACAGATTCCGAATAGAAAAATATTTCCACTGTTCTATGTCGATCTTCACATCTCTTCCAGAATCTGCTTCCTCAAATGTCTTTGCATAAATGAATCACAAATTCTAATTAGCTTTGAAATTATCTTAACATTGAACAATCGTACCTTATTAATAAAGCTTCCACAAAGTCATCAGAAATGATAAAACTCGACTCTTTGAGCAGCTCTGTAATCATCTCCTTCACCTCGCACCAAAGGGAAAATATCCTCGATAAAATTCTCTTTCATTTTATGGCATTTAGAACATGTTTCGTGAATAATGGAAAACTAACAGGTTGCATTATGTAACTGTAACTGTAACATCACAAACAAAAGAATTATAGAGAGAGATTTTATCCTTGCAAATGGCTCTCTACTTGAGTGTTAAAATATATACTTGAAGCTGAGTAGATGCATGTGACTGACAATGTTCATGCTGAATCTGAGAGATGCTATTGTGCACCTATGGGACCACAATTGGTTGTTATAACTATATTGATTCTCGTGTGTACATCACACATTGCCCACACTCATTTTTCTTGTTCATTACTGTTAGAATTTGGGTGTGACCCGAATTCTTTTGTTGAGGTATTTGAAGAATTCAAATTGAAATGCACATCATGATGAATTCAAATTTGGAATGTTATTGGAGTCCTATGTCAAGTTGAAGATCAAATTTCAATGATAATTAAGAGTTTGACTTGAAGGAAGATTTTTGGATGGAAAAATACATTTTTTTGGAGTATTAACCGAGGGATAAATTTTGGGACAGAACCCCGGGTGCCTAGGCGCCGGGATCGGGCCCGCTCAAGTATTTCACCCGAATGTGTGTTTTTCGCATTTTTCTTCTCCTACTTCGTTTTGGACTCAGTTTTTGAGATCCTACTTCATCAACAACTCTACCAAGAGGTCTTGGATGTCCCCTACATATTTTCTATAAATACTAGGCTCTTCTATACAATTTATAGTGTGAGATTTATGATTTCTAGTTTATAGGATNTCTTGTCTTCTTTTATTTTTTTTGTTTTTGATCACATACTTTATTACTTTGCTACATAACTTCAACATCTCAATCCATTGATTGATGTCATAACAAGTGATATCAGAGCAATTCTGGTATTGGCTTGTTTTGTAATAATTACTCCAAAACTTGTATATAAATACAGCCTTTGCATTCTGTAACGTTAACGAAAATTAAGCATTTCTTCTTCACTTGCTTTATCAGTTGTGAATCCTCTTTTTTATTCAATTTCAACTTGGTATCAGAGCCATCAATGGCTAACACCAGATCTAATGATAATGCACAATCAGCTCAGCCAACCTCAAGCACACTGACGCCTTCAATGTTGGGAGGAAATCAGTTGCCATTGTTTGGGATAAGTCTCACTCAAGTTCCACCAGTGAAGCTTGATTGGAACAATTTTCTGTTGTGGAAGAACATGATTATGCCAATCATCAAGGGATACAACCTCGAAGGCTTCATCACAAGAATCAAAGGCTACCAAGCAAAAATCCTAGCAACACAAACCACTGGACCTGCTGGTGTTACCGTTGAAATGACCCCAAATGTTGAGTATGGGAAGTGGATGTCTACTGATCAACTCTTGATGAGTTGGGTGTATTCATCAATGACACCAGAGATCGCCATGAGAGTGGTGGGATCCTCAAACTCCTGCAACATTTGGAATGCAGTCTATGAGAGTTTTGGAGCTATGAACAAATCAAGGGTAACCTTCCTCATCAGTGATCTTCAAAGGACAGGGAAAGGATCAATGACTATTGATCAATACCTCAACACGGTCAAGCAACTAGCAGACAACCTTGAAATTGTTGGAAAAAGCATTCCTCACAGTGATCTTTTTACTCAAATGCTAGCTGGATTAGATGAAGAATATACTCCTATTATAGTTCAAATCAACGGCAGAGAGTCCATCTCCAAGCATGAACTGCAGTCTTTCCTCATGACTTATGAGAGTAGAATTGAACATCTTAATGCTATGAAAAATAGCCTAGCCTCATTAAACTTAAGTCAAGCCTCAGCAAATTTTATTCACAGATCAAGCATTAACAGAGGGTGAAGGTCTAACTATGGTGGAAGATGCAGCAACTACAAGGGAGACAGAAACAGAGGTAGATGAGGAAGACAAATTGCAAGCAAAGGACTGTGCCAAATCTGTGGAATGAGCAACCATTCAGCAGAGAAATGTTTCAATCGTTATGATGAGAGGACATGGGTACAAAACCTGATCACCACTATCAAAACAACTCTTCACGACCAGCTGCCCTCATAGCTTCGTCAAGGACTATTACAGATCCATGTTGGTTTGCAGATTCAGGAGCAAGCAATCATGTCACTGTTGACAAAGTGAATCTAATTGAAGCACATGAGTATGGTGGTAAGGAAAGTTTTACCGTTGGTAATGGAAAAAAAAACTTCACATCTCTCATATTGGCACTAATCACTTGAGCACAAAGAATAACAAGTTATTGGCTCTTAGTAGGGATGGTAAAAAAACCAACAAATCCGATACCCGTGGAATCCCGCCCCTTCGGGGCGGGGATAACTCGCTTAATCGGGTTTTCGGGGAGGGGGCGAGTAACGGGTGCCTTGTCCCGTTTAATTTTTTTTTTTTAGAATTCAATATTTTAAGTGAAAGATTTCGCGAAACTTCATTAGTTCTAATAGAAATGACAACTAAAATTATTTGTCTAAATTTAATGAATGAGGGCAATAAAAATAAATTATCAAAAACTTAAAAAAAATTAAACGGAGTAGTAAATCGGGAAAGGACCTCGCCCCGCCCTGCTTTAAATTGGTAATGGGACGGGGAGTGGTTGCCCCGCCCCGTTGCCATCCCTAGCTCTTAGTAATGTGCTATTGGTACCTTCAATTAAGAAAAATCTTATAAGTGTCTCACAGTTAACCTCTAATAATGACGTATTTAAGGAATTTCATTCTGATTTTTGTGCTATCAAGGATGTTGAGTTTTTTGATACCCAATAAATTCGAGTGATGATGTTAAACTGGTTTTATAGTTTGGATTAGACTTCATAGGCCTCGATCGATGATTGAAG
>CAIGRF010092754.1:24767-36933 GCA_903798235.1 Fraxinus ornus
AACTTTTCTTGATTATTTGTATCGGTTTCTTCCAATATTTTGTGGAAGATCAAATGACTACTACAATATGCGAAAACATAAGATAATTTTATCAATCTTCTTTTGTTTGTTTCCATTGTTGAATTTAGAGTTTCATCATGGTTTTGTTCATTTTGTTACTGGTCATAATTGTTGATTTCTTCTCCATTTTCTCTCGTAGTGAAAATATTCCCAACAAACCCTCTCCTCCCTTTTCATCTCTTCTCTTCCATCTTGCTTGCATTCATAAAATTCACATGGTATCAGAACTTTAATCCATATGAGTACATTGTTTTATAGTGTGAATGAAGGAATATGATATTATCTACAACTCTCGCGAATCCAACTTTGCATTAAGCTGGTTGGGGGTTGCAGGGTCAACGTGCCACATCTTTGCGGTTCTGGGCGAAGTTTTGAAAGTTCGGATTTGATATTTCATTGGGCTTTTGTATCAGCTTGAGATATTATTCAGTTGTTTATTCATTGATGGTTGAACTTTTATGATGATAGGTGTAAATGATGATTTGCTTCAGTAGATTAATACGAAGATTATATGGGAAAAATTATTCATACTGTAGTGTTGTGATGAAGGATTTTTTAAATGGTAAACTAATGTGTGATTATGTAACTAGCATTGAGACCAAATCTAAGCTCGATGAACATGAAGATGACAAATTTGTAAAAATGCTTTGTACTTGGGACACGAACAATGCCAGAATTACGACTTGGATATTCAATTATGATGAACACTCTAATCGTGTAAAATTGTGAAATATGAAACAACTAAGGAAATTTTGGAACATTCGGCACGATTGTTTACAAAGTCTAATTTTGCAATGGAATATCAATTGGAAGTTGATATTTGGGCAATAGAGAAAAACTAGTTAGAGTTCAATTTGTATTGGACGTTATTTTGAAATACTTTATAAGTGTTGTAAAAGTAATATTTGATACTAATTTATTGGGAGGATTTGACGAGTTTTAAACGAACTATAGAAAATAAAATTTAGGATATAAATTTAAGAAAAAAAAAATTGTATTATCAAAACTCAATTTCTATGATTCAGATTTTTTGTGATGATAAAATACTACACATGAGCAACATTTTATACTACATTTGGTACATAACAATTAATTGCTAATACATGAATTTAAAAATCCATTAAGATTCTAGTTACATAAATAGAAATAAATGCATCTATAATAATTCTAGATTTATGTATATCAAGATATATCATACTAAAAAATGAAAAATAAAGTATTATTAAAATAATTGAAATATAATAATGTTAAAATTGTCCAAAAAATATTCTCACTTGATATAATATTTAATAAATTAATTTTATTTTGCTATGACCAACCTTTGAAATCTCTCTCCGTGGAGGTCTATAAGGTAAGTTGTAATAAAGTAAGAAGGATTTGCTCTTCTATGGATTTCGATTTGAAATTTTGCATTAACCTCTTATATATATATTCTAGCAAGTGGACTTGATTGCAGCTCTGTGTGTGTGTGTGTGTGGGGAGGTCCCAATGTAAGCACTAATTGCGCATAACTCAAGTTTAATCAAGTTTGCAGTGATGTCGACAATTTCGATGGCTCGAAAGTGACAAATGATGATCGGGAGATTTTTGGTTTTGGTTTGGGGTGTAGTGTAGAGTTGTGTAAAGAAGATAAACTTTTATTTTTTATTTTATTTTATTTTATTTTTTTAATTTTTTAACATGGTAAATATAAACTTAATATTTTGCCCTCTTTGAAATAAAAGAAAATGTGATCAAACTGAATTTCCTGGTCAACTAAAAGAAAAATGATGGATTATATCCATTTGTCTTCTAGTCGCACTTGAAATGTTTATATTGAATTGAAGAATATTGAATTGCATTGAAAATGTGGGAAAAAAAATCTATATGTTCAAGTACATTACAACGTCTATAAATATAAAGCAAGAATTGAACTAACTAACTAATATTTACGCCAATACAATTATGACATGTGTGATCAACTTCCATAGCTAACTAACTGAATTGAGCTGGATGAAGTTGTTACAAGATGTGCTAGAGCCGAATCACTACAGGATGAGTTGGAGCAAGCTAGAGCATGATCTGTATTTTGTTACTCCCTCTCAAGATGGACAATGAGGATTGATGACAACCATCTTGAACAATAAAGGGAATAATGAATTTGCAGGAAGATGTTTAGTAAATATATCTACAAACTGATGTTGTGTTTGAACTGGAAACAGCTTGACAAATCCATCATTTATCTTATCTAGAATGAAGTGACAGTCTATTTCAATGTGCTTGGTACGCTCATGGAAAATTGGATTACTTGCAATGTGTATAGTAGCTTGGTTGTCACAAGAAATGAGCAAAGGAGTGTTGACTGAAATTTGAAAGTCTTGCAACAACTGGTGGACCCAAAAGAGCTCACTGTTTGTAGAGGCTAAAGCACGATATTGAGCTTCTGCTGATGATCTTGAAATTGTGCTTTGTTTCTTAGCTTTCCAAGAAACCATGGAATCACAAAGAAAGACACTAAACCATGTCACAGATATTCTGGTATCCAAGCAATCACCCCAATCAGCATATGCAAATGCACGAGGTTGAAATGAAAAAGAAGCTGAAAACAAAATTCCCTGTCCTAGAGCAGTTTTGAGATATTGTAGAAGCTGGTGAACTGCATTTAATTGTGGTTGTCTAGTCTGGGCAACAAATTGGTTCGACTTATGGACAACAAATGTAATGTCTGGTCTGGAAATAGTCAAGTATAGAAGACGATCAATGAGCTTTCTATATAATGAAGCATGTGCAAGGGGCTCCCTTTCAAATGTACAAAGTTTAGCCTTGGGATTCATGGGTATAAGAGCTGGTTTACAAACTTTGAAAGCCAGTGTCTTCCAGTAATTACAATGTGCATTGTCGCTGAGAGAGGAAAATACCTTTTAGTGAAGATGCAATCTCCAAACCAAGAAAATATTTCAAACAGCCAAGATCTTTCAATTTGAATAAGCTATGCAGTAAAAGTTTCAAGGAGTTGATGGTCTTCAAATCCGAACCAGTGATGATAATATCATCAACATAAACTAATAAAGCAACAAATGTATCTTTAGAGCCTTTAGTAAAAATAGAATAATCAAATTTGGACTAGTTAAAACCATGTGTAATAAGAGTAGTAAAAAATTTTGAAAACCATTTTCTAGAGGCTTGCTTCAAGCCATATATTGATTTGTATAATTACAGACCAACCTTTTCTCTTGTGCACCATTATTGCTATGCTTAGTATAACCCAAATTAAGTCAATATAGATTTCTTCAAAGAGATCACCATTTAAAAAAACATTGTTTACATCCAATTGGATAATGTGCCACTTGTTAATGGCTGTAATGATAAGAAATATTTTGACCTTGACCAACTTAGCTATAGGAGAAAAAGTTTCAATGAAGTCTAGGCCTTCTTGTTGAGTATAACCTTTTGCTTCAGCTCATTCTGCAGCGATCCAGCTCAATTCAGCTAGTTAGCTATGGAAGTTGATCACACATGTCATCATTGTATTGGTGTAAATATTAGTAAGTTTGTTCAATTCTTGCTTTATATTTATAGACGACTGTAATGTACTCGAACAGATGGATTTTTTTTCCATATTTTCAATGCAATTCAATCTTCTTCAATTCAATATGGTCTCATAGAATTTTGCTTCCTCATCACCATAAATCTATTATTTTTCTTTCGATAAGCTTCTTTTGCATTTCCATGGCAGAAGCTGAATTTCATAATCAGTCAACTAATTCATCTTCAATAAGTAGTTCCGCTATTGATGATGGAACAAGCCCTTACTTCTTACATCACTGTACATGGTTAATCCTTGTATCACAGCCATTGGTGGGAGACAATTATGCATCATGGAATCGTGCAATAATAATTGCTCTATTCGTGAAAAATAAGCTAGGATTTGTTGATGGATCCATAGCTAAACCTGAAGATAATCCTGAGTTGCTAAAAGTTTGGATCCAAAACAACAATATTGTTATTTCATGGATCCTAAATTCGGTCTCTAAAGAAATCGAAGCAAGTGTTATATATGTTGATTCTGCACAAGTAAAATGGGATGATCTTAAGGAGAGATACCATCATAGAAATGGTCCTCAAATTTTTCAATTAAGAAGAGAACTAATGAACCATACTCAAGGACAATTATTTGTGAGTATCTATTTCACAAAACTGAAAACCATTTGGGAGGAACTCAACAACTATATGCCGGTTTGCTCTTGCAGAATGTGCAATTGTGGAGATACAAAGAAACTAGCTGATCATTAATACCATATGAAATATGTGATGTCATTTCTGATGGGATTAAATGTTTCTATGCTCAAGTTAGGGGGCAGTTACTGATGATTGAACATATTCCATCGATAAGCAAAGTGTTTGCTCTCATCTTTCAAGAAGAACACCAGAGATCTATCAATACAAGCACATATGGCAACACTAATAATATGACATTCTATGTTAAAAATGATGGAAAGAAGTCCATTGCAGGCCATCCACACAATAAATTTCAGAAGAATGAGAGACCCATCTGTACATACTGTGGATATACTTGACATGGAGTTGATAGGTGTTATAAGCATCATAGATATCCACCAGAATATAAACCTAAATAGAAATCTAGACTTGGCTCTAGTTCTCAAGTAAATCATGTTGGAGTCAATCAGGCTTCTAATTCATTCCCAAAACAAGCTGGAGCATGATAAGTATTATGTTAGTTTGGGGACTATGAGTACAATAAATGAAAGGTTAAGATAAAAATTTATAAAAAAAATTGATAGGTTTGGGACCGTGACTGTAAATATCCCTTCATTTTATTGCTGAAAGAGATAAATTTTGCTTTTGTGTGAAGGAATTAAAGAGGCAAAAATTTTATTTATAATTAATGTTATTATGTTACATTATTATGTTGATTGACATTTTGACAATCTTAAAAGAAATAAAAATAAATTGGTTAAACTATGCCCCTGTTTGAACCACATTTTTTTTATTCTCATTCTTCTACTCAATTTCAATCACACATTATTCAATAAAATAATATTTTTTATCACATCAATAAATTTTCCTCTTTTTCAACCACATATTCTTCATTACATCACTTCAAAAAATGTATTCTCTCATTTTAATGTGCACCAAACGGCCTCATATATATCAAAAGAATATATCTCTCTTTTAAAATTGATATAAATAAATTAAATACAAAGACAAATGAAAAACTTTGATAAGAGAAATGATTCAAAAAATTTGATTCAATAATCAAAGTTTTTATTACAAAGAAATAAATGAAATGAATGTAAAAATATAAATTCAAAGAAGATTTTTCACAAATATATTTCACAAGAAAGCTCTCTTCTAATTGCTTTATGGATGCGAAGTGAAGTGATATTTATAGCAATCAAAACGCCAAAGTTTATGACCAATCGAACAACCTATTCAGATGTCTGGATCCTGAACCAGACGACCCAACTAGCTGTTGTGCGTCAGGAATCAGAACGGTTAAAAAAATGACCGTTGGCGAATTGGACGTCCACGTTGACTTTGACTTTTTTTTGGGATATGAGCTTTTGAAGGAGTAAGTAACATTGTAAAAGGTTTAAATATCAAGTTAAAATTATTACCGTTTGAAAAGTAATTTTTTTTTTGCAAGGGTTTTTATGAAATAATCTTTTCGGGCATAAAACGATTTTTGAGCATTATTCATTACTAAATATCAAAGTATTAGTAAATTTATATTTGAACTAAGAAGTCTNTCGTGCATAAAACGATTTTTGAGCATTATTCATTACTAAATATCAAAGTATTAGTAAATTTATATTTGAACTAAGAAGTCTAGTCTTTGATCTTGCTTCAAAGTTTGACTCTTAGACTTTTTCGTTTTGATATTGCTTTTTCTTGACATTTGTCTGTTAAGCTCTCGTCTCGAATGATTTGATTTGAATGTTTAACTTCTACTTTAATCTTCATTTTGAGTCCGATTTATAATGTGTCGATTTTTACAATGCTTGATTGATTTTAACATTGAACTATCATAATTCAAAATCAATTATTAAAAACAATATTAATCTTGTTTGTTATGAACAAAACATTAATGATGAAATCAACTATGGTCAACAAGAAAGAGATCCGGAGAGCCCTTCCATTTTTCAAACAAAAGCAAGCAAAGAGCGATGAATTGGAATACAATCTTCTGTCTTCATGAAGAGATGGGATTTTCTTCCAAAGTGTAAGTAGTTTTTAGTGAATCCAATCTGTCCATTCAATTTGATTACTTCGTTCAGACGAGCTCTTGGGCTGCATGATATGCGATTCATTTGATCATGATTTATCAGTGAATCCAATCTGTCCATTCACTTTGATAATTACTTCTTTTAGACGATCTCTTGGGCTGCATAATAAGTGGTTCATCTGATCAATGATTTATCTGAAGAGCACGAAATAATATCCAAGTTTTGTTGTATGTTTATGGATGCTTAGTTATGGGATGCACCATTTATTTGTAATTTATCTATCCCTTGGTAACACAAGAATTTCTTTATTGGGTTTCTTGAACATTAAAAAAAATCTTTTTTCTTAACCGAAACATGCATGAATAGAACCATCAGCAAAAAATAACGCAGAAAAAGCGATTTTAGTATGCATTATGGACTGGGTTAAAGAGTACCATCAATAAAATTGTAGTTTCTTTTTCTTCTTTATTGTTATTCTGATCTATGGTCCATCTTACTGATATTCAAATTTGCCCAAATGAAACTGAGTTAATTGGGATTACATGATATAGCTATGATTTAACACAATAAAACAAAATGATAAATCTTAACTTGTTGTATTCTCTTTAATAATATCAATTTGAAATGCTAATTGTTGGGGGAATAGTGCATATGTTGTTTTGTAGGTGAATATAATATTGGCACAAGTTTAACAATGCTTGAATGATGTTAAACAACAAAGGAAAAGTAAAAAACGAAAGGTGGAAACCAAAGAAAGAATGAAAACAAAAGTTTGAGGCAAGCGTTCAACACTCTTTCTTTAAGACGAATTTGCCCCGAAACGGTGCAAACGGAGTTATGGCAATCTTATCTCATGATACAATGGAGAACTATTTGTAGTAGAAGCATTTCAAGCTACAAGGCCAAAGCGAATCGGACTGAATTTTCTCTCTACACAAAAGATGGTTTTGTATGCAGGTTTGGGAGTGATTCTGTGAGAATTTTGATATAAGAATGAAAGAAAATGATATGGGATAACTTAATTACGTCCAATGAGTCCAATTTATAGAAGGTGAGGGGTTGTGGTCGAAGAGACACACCAAAAAACTCAACATCTTTCATCAAGGGTCGCAACCCTTCAGGCCATTTGCTGCTCGAGCTTTAAAAGCAAAAACACTGGTGCTCACCTAACGATTAGAACAAACTAGTCTATTTATTTTCATAATTGGCTATTGGATCAACTCCGAATATTTGGCTGAAATTGACAAAAAGTCACTTTTTCATTTTTTTTTTAATGACTTTATACTTAACCAATTTGGTCTCATTTAAATCAAATTCCACCTCTAAACTTGTCATAGAAGTAACTATTATATCGTTTATGATATTGTAAAGTGATAATTGTTTATTGTGGAGACATTTCTCAAAATCTATTATTAATGAGATCGTTTAAAATAAGTTTAAGCGTTTAATGTAAGTTTAAGTACTGTGATTAAACTTGTATTCAAAGCACCTTATAAATTAGATACTTGAGCCTCTGTTTGGTGGCTATTTTTTTTTGGAAAAATATTGTTTTGAATAGTGATTTTTTAAATAATGTGTAGTTAAAAAATTGAGAAAATATTGGGTTTACGTGTAAAATATTTTATTGTGTAAATGTGTAGTTGAAAATGAATATGTAAAAAAAAGTATTGAAAGAATGAGAGGCAAATAGTGACTAAGTAAACTGTGTGATTCGATTTCTTTTTAACCCTCACCCCAACCCCGAACAACCAAATAAAGGGAAGGGAAATGCAGAGAAAGTTTGAACAAGACTCGAACTGTGATTTTACAACGGCTTAATTTCTTAAATTAGTAGAAATAGTTTGATAAGACGCTTTTATATGCAAATGTGATATGATCGTCCACTTCAATCACAACTTTTCAATCCTTGAGTAGGTAAGAGAGATCATCACAATTTGTGAGAGGACCCTCTTAGAAGTCAAAATGTCATGATTTGAATAATTGGAGGCCTAATATATATATTATAATTTGAATGAATTGGTTTACCGCGTGACAATGAGGTGATCTGAGATGACAAATTCATTTCAACTCCATTAATTAGGTATTCAATGTTTAATTTTGATTTTTTTTTTCCAGTAAATTTCATTCGCGATAACTATATTTTCATCTAGTGTCAATTAGGTAATTATATTTCAATTTTGTCAATCTAGTAACTCACTTTAATTTGATTTCAATCAAATAATTACACTCCGATTTGATTTCAACTAATTGACCATATCACAATGATCATCACATGTAACCATGAGTTGCTAATAAGAAATATGTATAATTTTGATGAAATAAATGATAGCCATTATTTTATGACTATCACTTCATCGATTCCTGTAAAATCGGGTGACGAAATAGGACGGAGTTATTCGATTGAAATTAAATTAAAATGTGAGTGCTGAATTAAATAAAATTAAAGTGTAATTACCTAACTGATTTAAGTGTAATTATAGTTATAGTGGATGAAATTTATCTCCTCTTTTCTCTGAAAAGACAACAAAGAAAAGGCAAAACAGGATAGAGAATTGTGTGGACACACGTGGGGGCATAATTAGCCGATTGCTCGACGAAATATGTAGTTAGTTTCCGCTTGAGTTGGGGTAGGCAGAAGGCTGCGTAATAATTTATTTGCCACAAATCACATGCTTGAAGAAAATCAAACAAAAACACATACAAATAGTCACTTTTTCTTTACATTCGCTTTTTGATTAATCCAAAAAAATTGTTGGAAATGATTATTTAACAGCGAGTTGAGAAATAAACAAAGAGAGATGAAGAAACTTGTCGATATTGCGCCCATGAAAATGAATCCCACGATTCATAAAAACAGCGTTAAGCACACAATTTACCAGAATGATAAGAAAAACAGCTTTTGCGAGTTGTCTTTGTCTCTGTTCTTCTCATTTTGGTGTGTTGTTTTCTTGTTCTATACTAAATTTGGCCTCACCCGCGGCAACGAAGGTACTCTTCTGCTTTTCTTCTTGTTCATTTGCCTTAATTTCTTATGCCCATTTCTGTATTTTTTTTATTTTTCTTTATCGTGCCCTTTTGAATTTCCTGAATATTTGATAGTGGGTTTGTTTACATTTGAAGTCGTCAATGTTTGGGCATGCTTATTTGTTATTAGTTTGGTAATTTGTGTTTTTGTTTAGTGGATTCTTGATGTTTTATGGTTAGACAATTTGGGAAATCTACCGGATTTTGGCTAATGTCCTATTAATGGATTTGGGGGTATTCAATTGAAGTTTCATTTGGCAAATTGTTTATGGTAAGTTGCAAATTTGCTAAACTACTTAAAAATTGTCTCATTAAATAATTTAGAAAGCAATTGTGTGCTGAATAACTTGGTAATCTAGAATACATCTGTGTTAGTTGCTAAACATCTTAACTCGACTGTTTTATTATCTAGTCTAGTGTGTTGATTGGTTCGTTTGCCAGGGGGTCTGAATGCCTATAACCAGAGCATTACTAACTCTAGCATCTGCAATGAGAAGTTGTTATGCAACTGCACTGTTCCTATTACAGAAATTGCAAATAACAATCAAACAAGTGGGGTTTTCATGGAGCTGAATGTGTCTGTGACTTTTAATGATTCCACTTCCTATACCAATTATCCAAATCTGGAGTACTCAGTACGGGAATCAAGTAGATTAGAGGAAGTATTGTCACTTGTATTAGGTTATGATTCTTCCGTCTGTCAAGTACGACCGCAAGAAGATTATATGAAAACCGAAAAAGAACAGCAACAAAACGGGAGAATTCCATTAACTTATCCTAATCTAGACGAGTTCAAGCATATTTCAAGTCAAGAGAAAGGTGCAAGTACGCCAAGCCATCTAGTAAATATCACGCACAGGCTCGAGTCTGATGGAACACCATACAACTATGCCTCAGCGTCCAAGGGTGCAAAAGTGGTGGCTCATAACAAGGAAGCAAAGGGAGCGAGCAATGTATTGGGAAAGGATCACGATAAGTATCTCAGGAACCCGTGTTCAGTTGGGGGGAAGTTCTTTATAATTGAGCTTGCGGATGAAACTTTGGTTGATGCTGTCAAAATTGCAAACTTTGAGCATTATTCTTCTAATTTTAAAGATTTTGAGTTATCTGGGAGTTTGGTGTATCCAACTGAGACATGGAATTCCTTAGGGACGTTTGTTGCTGCAAATGTCAAGCATTCTCAATGCTTTAAGCTGCCTGAACCAAAATGGGTAAGATATTTGAAGGTGGATTTACTGAGTCATTACGGGTCAGAATTTTACTGCACGTTAAGTGTTGTAGAGGTGTATGGAGTTGATGCAATTGAACATATGCTCGAGGATCTTATCACTACTTCCGGGGAGTCTTCTACCGTCCAATCGCCAAAGCCTAATTCAACTGCCATGCCAGTTATACTGCCAGAACCAGGCCCCAGAAATCGTGAAGCAGACGATGTTGCTCATAACTTGAGTGATGCCGTCAATAAGGGAATAGAAAATCCTCCCGAGCGACATAAGCTTAATGCAGATCCAAAGAAACAGGCCACTAGCATGCCTGATCCCTTAGTGAAGGGTAGGCAACAACCAAATGGCAGATTGCATGCAGATGCTGCTCTAAAGATATTGTTGCAGAGGGTCAGATCTCTCGAGTTGAACTTGTCAGTGCTCGAGGAGTACATCAAAGAACTCAACAAAAGGCAAGCGGATGTTCTTCCCGAACTTGACAAAGAGGTAGTGAAATTTACAGCTCTTCTTGAGAAAAGCAAATTGGAGATCAAGAATCTCTTGGAATGGAAAAAAATGGTGGTACGTATGACCTTCTAATTTGCTACAGAAGAATTTTCTGCAGGTTCCGTTTAACTCATTCGCGTTATATCTCTTTCTTTTAGGAGAAAAAAAATGCTGACCTTGAAACCTGGAAAGATTTTGTCTCGTCCCGAATGGATCTTTTAGTCAGAGAAAATAGCATGCTGAGGTTTGTATTATCATATTGCTACTTAATCTATAATTGAGTTATTTTACTTAATTATCAGTTACCATTTAACTATTTCTACAACGTATTGAGCTCTAAGTAAGCAAATTTTTATTTTTTTCCGGCATTTTTCTTATTTACTGAGAGTCCTATGTAATGTTTGGATAAAATTTTTGACTAACTTATAAGCTTTTCCGTTGGTTAATGAAATTAAATTAAGAAAAAATTGGGAGTCGTAATTTTCATCAATCATTCTTAACGTATTCACACCACAATTTTTGTTACCTACACCTCATTTTAATTGCAATGAATATCTCTAAATTTTTCTTATTTTTCCATTTAAGTTCTCAACTTTTTTCGATTTTTTTTTATCATCAACTCTTTATTAATTTTGACGTCTTGTCTATTGAGACGATCTTCGTTCAAAATGTTAGTTATGAGGTTGCAAAAGATATATTTATTTCTTTTATTTTTAAATAACCAAAATAAATAACTCATACAAAAGTTAAACAAAATATTTGCCCCTCTTTCAATGCACTTTAATAGAATATTCGGATAAAAATCATGATTAAAGATAAAATATGTTAATTAATTGAAGGTTAAGAATAACAATACGATGAGGAAAAAGTCGAGGATATAAAAGCAAAAGTGAGCAAATATTGAAAACCTTTCTTTGTAATTACAATGTGGTGCATATATAAAAAAATGTTGTTTGAATATAATTACCCTTCTTATATATCTATTTACTTTTAAATTTTTTCTATATTATATTTTTAACCTGATGTAAATTTACTTAAATAGACAAGAATAAAATCAAATAAGATCTACCTCTCTAAATACATCCACTAATGTTTATCTTCATTAAATACTTTTGAACCTTCAAGATAATGATCGATTCTCACAAT
>CAIGRF010092754.1:37073-72321 GCA_903798235.1 Fraxinus ornus
ATATTGAAATGTGAGATGAGCACAGAGGGACACTTTCAAGTGAGAGAGGGAGGATTTTTTATTCCATGGAAAAATTAAGCCCCCGTTTGGTGCACATTATTTTCAAAAGAATGCATTTTTTATGTTGATGTGATGGGAGATATGTGGTTGAAAAAGAAGGAAAAGTTATTGATGTGATGAAAAATATTATTTTATTGAAGAATGTGTGGTTAAAAATGAGTAGAAAAATGAGAATGAAAAAAAAAAAATGTGGCCCAAACAGGGGCTAAAATAGACCTCCAAAAAATATTTTGTGTGTGTGTGTGTGTGTGTGTGTGTGTGTATGAACTTACTTCATAATTACCTTTCTTATTTTAATTAACAATGATATATTCTTGCCATGTTTGTGATTTGTTTCAGGTATAATAAATTTTAGCATTTTTTAATGATAAAACGTTGTTTAACTTTGTGGATATATATTGTTTAAAAAAATAAATTTTTTAAGTGTAATATTGGAATGCAATGAGGATGGATATAGTAGTTTTTTAAATTTTTAATAGGGATAGATTTAAGTGGGATAAATATATATAAATGTTGTGGATATATAGTGTTTAATGAATGAATTTAATTAGGATAATGTTGCAATGTAAGCCTTGATGGATATAGTACCTTTTTAAAACTTTAAAGGGATAAATTTATAAAATGGTGGATGAAAATAGCTATTCCCAAAATCTATTGTGCAAACCCTTTCAACAAAAGTTAATGAGGTTAACATCTATAATTTATCAAGTGTATATATAACCATCAAACTCACAGGCAAACTGTGCTTCAAGTGTAAATGGCTATATGATGACCAGAAATTGTGTCCCAGCTACATAGAATAAGTGTAGAAAAATGAGTAGATTTTCATTACATTGGCTATCCATTTGTAGCTAAGGTTTGAATCCCACCCCATCCGACAGGGGCTGAAATTCCTAGATTCGTCAGTGGTAATTGAAGGTTGGTTTTCGGTCAATCCATCAAAAAGTTTTATTGTACTTTCACTAGATTGATGTGTTGCTGGAGGGAAAAACAGTTCCTACTTTTTTTTTTGAGGAGGTTGACCTTTCATTTGTAAATTGTAAATTCTATAAACCCAAAAAAAATAATAAATAAAAAAATAAAAAAAATAACAATCCATTAACTATATAACAATTCAACAACAATTCAAAAAATCCAACTAAAACTAGCAAGGCAACATCCAATTATAATCCCTCAAGACAACAATGCAACAATAATCCAACAACTTCATTTCAATATAAACAATTTATCAACACATAATAGAAAATAGCAAATAAATGAAAAAAATAAAATAGTACGGCAATAGTACCTGTTAAATGCTAAATGTGTCGGTGTATACATAACGACGTGAAATCGAGTGCGAAACAACTAACAATCTAGTAAGGCTGTAAGCATACCGTAGTAATCTCCCTTAGGATGTTACATCATTCGGTATCCCTTGATTCAAGTATTGACACCCTCATACAGGGGTTATGCTAAATTTATCCTAGCAATTAAAATTGAACATACATTTACTTCCTTCACATTTACAAGAATTTATTGACAATGTTTATCATAAAAAATAGGAATTCAACAATAAAAATTCCCAATAATCAGCAATAATAATCCTAATTAACAATCTTAGTTAAATGTTAAAAGAATTAACATTTTATCAATAAACAACTCTAATTATGATTGAAAAATTCCAATCAAGATCCCAATTATTGCTTCCTAAACCTGAAATTAAGAATTCAAGACAGGAATGGACTCTTGTGGTTTAAACTGAATACTCAGTTGTAGAGAATTCACCTAGTATTCTGGAAATTTAATGATACTATTACTATCCTATAAAAAAAATTATAAAGTATACTAATTAAAAGATAGTTTTCTTGAAATAAGTGCTTATTAGTACTTTGAACGGTCATCCCCTAATTTCCAAATAATACAGTAGTCCATGCATTCTTCGAACCTTGAAGCAGAGGAGATGCTTCTGTTGATGAAGTTAGTGAAAATTACTGCAAATATGCCATCCAAAAATAGATAAAATATACCTTGAAAAATAACATAAAAACAGAGGAGATGTTGGAGGAGGAGGCAAGTTGCGGGATCCAACAGAAAATATTTGATAATTTGACAACCTGGTTGAGAAGAGAGTAAGGAAGAAAGATTTGTCAAGAAGAGATTAGGTGGATTTGGGTTGCATTTATTTTTTTGGACACTGGCTACATATGAAAAACAAATAAAATAAAGTTCAAAATTGGATCTGAGTTTGGGTGAACATGGGCTGTAGCGCAATCCTGCCCCCTTGGATCCGCCACTGCCACCCGCTACAACCCACACCCTAGAATGATGAAACCCAGATAATTGAAGATTAAGGTCTGTTTAGAATTATTCATGCAAACTCGTACTCATCTTGATATATCATTTGGATTTTGCTAGGTGTAATGGAATACCTCAAATATGGATTTGAAAAATACTCCCATAAGCTGATAGAATATGTATTCAAATATGGTACTATAATATTATCTGCATCTTTCACTGTATTGCAGCGTAAAATTATTCTTGGTTCGTTTTGGGTAATGCTTTCTGAACTTCTTAGTTTTAAACTGAAATATGGAAGTCATCAGTATATTATTTTCGCAATTGTTTTGCAGATTAGATGTAGAAAAGGTCGTAAATGATCAAGCAAATTTGGAAAAGAAAGAGCTTATGGTGCTAACAGTGAGCTTTTCCTTTACATGCATTTCCATTCTTAAGATGATTTCAGTTAGGTTTTTGAAGTTTTTTGGATCCTGTGAGCCTGATACAGTTTTCCAGTCGAGTCGAGGTTGGACACTAGTACTTATCAGCAGTAGTATGACAATGTTCGTTACATTACTTTATAGTTAGTTTTCTTAATTATAGGTCTAGAAATTCGGATGCTGTTTTAGGCATCTTTACTTAGAAATAGCATTGTAATTGTTTTTCAAGGATGTTATGGTTCATACTTGAAAACTACGCAGTTTTGTAATGATATAGATTTCATTCGATATAGTTGTTATTTTCATTTTTTTTTATTTTTATAACATCTGACATGACAAAGATGTATTGGAACTTCAAATGCACTTCAATTTTATAATTTAATGAATGTTTACACTTCTGGCAGGATTCAACGAAGGAACCTGTCTCGCCTATTCCTTCTTCCAACAAAGCTTCCAAGTTAACCCCACCCCACCCCCAATCTTTGCATATTTTCAACTTTTAATAAACAACCCTTTACCTGTCAAGAATCAAGATCTAAGTATTAGATAAATTTTCACGACTTTAAGCAAATAAATTGAACTTAAGATCACAACCCACTTAAATGTAGAGTTCCCTGTTTGTGATATACCAAGATGTTGTGGCAGCCAATTTTGGATATATAAGACAGTTTTGTAGAGAAAGTGCTGTCCAGAAAATATAATTCCGACATAGAATTTGATGCGTCTTATAATAGACAAGAAGGTTGTTTCAATCGGCCAAGCAAAAATTTGCCAAATGGTTTAGCAATGTTCAAGAAACTGCAACCAATGCTTACAAAATGGGGTCGTTCCAATCTAGAAAAGTGGTGTTTGCAACTTAAGTGAGCTTATCTCTTTCGCTTGTTTCAGTCCTTATTTTCTTCGAGTAACACTTGCTTATATTGGCAAACACACCGTCTCGTCTATTCTTACTGTTGTTGTACTCAAATTCAGCATAGACTGCAAGATTTTATTTCAGATATTGAAATTCTATCTTATTGGTATAATTACTCGTATTCTAATTGAGCATTGAGTAATCATATAAGCACATTAAAAAATTGAAAGAACTTGAGAGAGGAGAAATTAGTGAGAGAAAGTTGTAATTGTATTCGATAATCAAATGAGTTATTAAACAAAGAGTTAACTCTGGACTATTACCTTATCAAACATTTCCTAAAGTATATTGAAATTTAGATCCAAAAGCCATGGGACCCTATGATCACGTAACCCTCAATGCTTCGCTTAGAAAGTCCTGTTGCTAGGGATTTGGAAGGTAGGCAAAGCTTACGTTATGAAAATTGTGATGAATCATAAATACTGTCGAAATCAAATTTAGTGGTCAGATATATTACATGACTTTCTCTATCGCATTTACGCTTATGCAATATTTTCTTAGATTTTGAGGTGTAACATAAACTATATCTAATTTGTTTGTTGTATCTACCATTTAGAGATCCAAGGAGAATAAGATAATAGTTTTCTTCTACACTTTGGTCCGAACCTACTCGACCTAATTACGAGATAAAACAAAATTTTCATAAAAATAGATAAGAACAGAGAAATTCACTTAAATCCTCACACGACGTCGTTAGTTTTTTCGCACGAAATATCATAATTACCCTTCAAATTTAAGCGTATTTCCTTTTCCCCCTCCTTTCCTTTTCAGTTACAAAACCAACACTTCTCTCTCTACCCTCTCCAAATGATTCCCTTCCTCCCTCTTTCTCTCTCTACAAACACCACCCTAACCCCTCGTTAGGGTTTTAAAACAGGAAAGAGGGATACCAAAATCGCTGAAAATTGAAAAATGGGAAGAATCCACATTCATAACCGTATTTTTCTCTAGATAACAGGTAATTTAGGGTTTTTTTATTTTTTTTTAAAAAAAATTCGTTTTTCTTTTCGTTTCATGTACTGCAAAGGGTTTTTCGATTATCATTGTTATTTTATGTCTTATGAATGGAGGTTGCTATTTCTGGCATTTTCTTCACTTGTTCTGATTCATCATTCTTCATAGCCCTAGCAACTACTCTTATTTGCTTCATTTTTTCGGCTGTTTTTATTCTTCGGTCCTCAAGGAAACCAAAATTACCGTCAAGCCCTTCCAAATTGGATAATTCAAAGCCCTTTGATTGTACATGCGTGGGAGAGAAGAGTATAAATCGTAGTGGTCAGGAAATGACGCCTAGTTTGAATAGTGGTAGTGGTGGTGGTGGAGAGATTGTGGAAATGACTATGGAGAGGCATACAGGGGCATCAATGATGGAACAGCTGGTGCCGGAGATCACAACCCATGCCCTCAGCTACTTGGATTACCCGAGCCTTTGTCGCCTCTCAATGACTAATTCGCATATGCGGAAAGCTGCTAATGATGACAGTGCATGGAAGGCTCTTTACCATAAGGTGCTTTTTCCGAAAAAAAATTTAATTTTCAGTGCAAGAAAAACTTGTGGATCTTTTCTTTTTTCAATCTCTCAAGTAGGTGAGTTTTTTTTTGGATGATGTGAATATGCTGTTAATCTTATTGTTTAGTCAATAGACTATATGGTTTTGATCAATTTAATATGACAGTTGCCTTACTTTTGTTTAGGAGGAAAAGTTATTGCTTAGTTTATTGAGTCGCTCGGAAACAGTAGTAGTATTTTGTTGGCCTTTAGAGCTGTCAACTTGTTATTGGTGTATGCATTGATTTAGTATGTCACATAGCAGACCAGTAACTAAAACAGAAAGAAGAGAATCAAGAAGAAAGATTTGCTGCGCATGTATTCGTCAAAGAACCTTTTTTTTTAGCACTGCTATCCCGATTGACAAAAAAGGAAAAAAAAGAAAAAAGAAAAAAAAAGGGAAGGTTGGTTCTCTTGAATGACGTATGCCAATTGAAGGGAATGGTCTGCAAACTTTCAAATAGTTTCATCACGTTATAGTATCTCAATTAGACGATCTTAATTGGCTGGAATTCTGTAGGAGGAAATCATCATCTGAACAAAAAATAAGTGAAGGGCATAAAAGTTGTTGCATCTGCATATTACCGCGCGAGTAGGGGCTTGTTCTACATGTTTATTTTTACATTTTATCACTAGCTATTTTCTTTAAATAAAAAACAAAGATATTAGCTTTTTAGGAACTTCATAATGTGATGCCTTTTGTTGTACGAACACTTCAACTAGGATAGCGCATTCATGTCCGACACGTGTCAGATATCAACACTCATTGGACTATATGTCATGGACATTTTTCTTTCTTTATAGAGATATTATATATTATTAACTTGAAGTTATTATTAAAACCTGAGGGGTTGCTCAATTGGTCAGGCTTTGGGTTTGCTCCCCAATGGTTACTAGTTCGAGTTCCCTCAGGGCACTGAGGTGAGTACCGACTGTAAATTTCAGGGTCCCGTGGGATTAGTCGAGGTGCGCGCAAGCTGGCCCGGATATCCACGGTTATAAAAAAAAAAAACTTGAAATTATTAAACAAAAAATAGGTACTCATATTTAAAAAATTTTAGCAAGAAAAATTAACAATGAGTATCAAACTAAATTTATACTAAGCCCCTGTTTGAGCTAAATTATTGTAGAATGAGAATAAAAAATATAGCTATTATTGGGGCCCACACAAGAGATAGAAAATTTAAATTTAAATGTTGATGTGATAGATAACAGTCATATTTTTCATTTTAATGAGATAATAATGTGTATCAAACGAGGTCTAAATAAATAAAAAATTTAAAGAATTTAATCGACTTGTCGCCTGTCGGCAACGTGTCTGTTAATATTTTTTTGAAAGATTGTGTGTCGACGTATCCGAAATGTGTCTACATGTGTCCGTGTTGGTGCATCATAAATGATGCCTTTGGTTATTGTTTGTCTTTGTGGCCTAAGCTTTCTCTAAATTTGGTATGACGTTGCTTAAATTAGTTATGGAATAAGATCGTGGAGTGGAAAAGTTGCAAAGTTAATATTTTATTTTATTTTTTCTGATTAAGAAATGTATTTGGGATGAACTAAGGAAGAAACATGATAAGAGTTTTAGACTGCTAATGTTATTTTAAGGTTGGTTTTTATTTCCTATTATTAATGTCTAGAAAATAAATTACATAATTTATTAATGTATGACTATACGGGAATTGGACATTGAGACTAAGGTACATGCCAATAAGTAGGTTCTAGATGATATAACTTTTTCATTAGGTCAGTTATCAGGTTCTTATTCTTTTTCAAAGGAATTCATGTAAACTTAGTCCTCCAAAAGTGAGAGCAAGAATTAGCTGAGGAGTAGAAAGCCATGATTTTATTAATCCAATTTCGTCGAAGTCACCTCAAAAGTGAGAAACAACCCAAGTAGGGCGAGATAGAGAATAAAGTTCTCCTTCATCCTGCTCCTTCTTTGAGCAGGAGGAAATTTTGAATTCATTTTGCTTCAAATACAAATATTTTCCTTTCTTCTTATAGACTATAGCATAATTCTCTCTTTTGCCTAAAAAATGTACACAAAGGAAGAACATACGTTTTTTCTTTGTATGGGTAATTTTTCTCTCTCTGTGTATATCTCTGACTGACAGCTGAGAAAATAAAATGTACAGCCTAAAGAGTATTAATGCTGGAGAGCTAATTCTCTGTCAAAGATGCTTAACTTTCTGTAATTTACTACTCACGGATTATCATGTTGCTTGTGGAGGAGATCTTTTGATCTATATTTTTTCCATTGTCAGTTATTGAATCCCATAGTGCCATTAGATTTCTCAGGTTCTTACAATTGCAATCCTTTAACATATCCAATAATTGGCAATTGTATGTGTGCCAGTATGTATGCTTGCTTAAATGGATGGTATACTTGATTTTTAATAATTTTATTTATTCTTGATTATGTATTACTGCTGTATTTTTTTTCCTTTTTTTGACCAGATGTTCATTCTGTAAAATTAGGTTTAAAATACTCAATGTGATTTCACCTAATGATGTTTTCTCAACTGTAACTTGTTTCAGTAAAAAATTGCAATCACCATAGTGACTTTTTTGAAATATTATAGTCCAATGAAGATATTACCTTTTAAGTAACTCCTTGCAAACATTCTTTGATGTGACTACTACTATAATGGAATTTCTACCTGCTGTTTTATCATTCAAGTTATGCTTGAAATGGTGAACGGTTACTAACCAATTTTCTTTTCTTCATCTTTCTCTAGGATTTTACTTTGGAACAGGACAGTTTGACACCAGTCAATGGATGGAAGGCTTACTATGCTGCTACAAGAGCCATTGTTAATACTAATGCTGAGTTTTTTAGAATCATTAGAGAAAGATTAATTACTGCAATGGGTCAGTTTTGGCTTAATGCAGATTATGTGAAGTGTTTTCATGCATCCGGAGAGTCCTTTACTGGGTACGAGGCTTTCTATTTAACCTACTGTAATTTATAACCTCTCTCGAGAGAGCTAGAGCTTTATCCTAGCTCATCAATTCCCTTCCCATCTCTTTTTCTGTGAACTTGCTTGTTTTCTGATCAATTTGTGTGCTGGCGTGTCGCTTCAAGTTTTTCACATCTTTCTTGGTTTGGTTTGAATCTTAGAGCCTGTTTGGTACGGCTTAAAATCCAATTAAAATTGAAAATATGGCCGTTATTGGGCCCCACCCGTCTAATAAAAGTCAACAATAACGGCTATATTTTCAATTTTAATCTGATTTTAATCTCTATTTCTTGGTTTGGTTTGAATCTTAAAAACATTGCAAATGCTTAATCAGACTAGCAAAATTTAAAAGATTTATGATGTGTAGATATTCTTCTGGATAAAGTGCATGGATGGTCATTAGAGTGACTGGAAGGTTCATTTAAGATCTCCAATGCTGTTTTCGATTGTTTTCTTGTGACCCACTAAATTTATTTTGGGTGTAGTTCATAGGTAAAGCTTCAATTGTGAATACATAACATCAGCCACAGTTGGTTCTTATATTTTCTTTCACGTGAAAATTTGAGATAACAATGGTTTCTAAGAAGCGTTTTTCATTAGAATTTCAATTACACCTCTTGAAGATGGTATTGTTCAAAATATAACATTAGTAGTAATAACAACAATATAACACGAGTAAGAAAGATGTGTACGCTAAAAGGAATTTTGTCTTCTAGTGGAAGTTCTTGAAGTTACCAGAAAGGGGCGTTGGACCTCCCTTGATAGGGTTAGGACCAAATCTTTGTGTTGATATAAATTGGCAAACGCCTCTCATGCTGGAAAGTTTCCCTTCTCAACATATGTTCCATTTGTTTCCTACGTTTGATTCATATTAATATAGTGCACAATGAGGGGGTTTATTCAACTCTATTTGTGGGTTACCTTAATATAAATCCTTTCCCTTTCTCGTTGCAGTTATAATGCAGTTATGGAAAGCTGGCAACTAGCATTCAGCTGGGAGAATATTGCTGATTTCCAGATTCGAGATGTAAGAGCGCGGGTACTGACAGATATGGCTTGGGTTACCATGAAAGCTTATCTGGACATGGAGACTGTGCCATTCACCGTGACTAATGTTTACGAGTTTCATAACGGGAGGTGGTACATGGTGCACCATCACAGCTCTGCACTGCTCATTCATGGAGGTGGCGAGCAACAATTTCTGCAGCAAGCATGACAAGGAAGATACTAAAATTTAGTATGAAACTGAAAATTGGTATAGTTTTCTCTTTTATTATTGGTCATGACTATTAGAAATGACTAAGAATATCCTTTGCGATTTCTTGGGAGATCTTAGTAATTTCTTTCTTTTTCCAACTTCAGATTTAGATCCCATCTGTGTGGAAGCTGCAGTTTCTGGGGATTTCTGTTTTGTTGCCGACTTTTTTTATGGTCAAATACATGCACAGATGAAGATTTTGCTTCTTTTTTTGTTCAAGTGGAACTTTTGTGAACACGACGACTGATTATTAGTGGAACATGTCCTGGAGACTTGACATGGTCGTCTTGTCACACTTTTTGCCTGTTAAAATTTTGGTATTTTTAAATTGATCGAGTAATTCAGCCTGAGCTCAGGAGATTAATGAGGTATCCCTTGATGTGTAATCATACGGGCCTCGGAAACATTTTGATATGCAAGCTTGTTTGAAAAATGTTTATAAATAATTTAAATCATAAATATAATAAAAAATAAGTGGTAATAAATGAACAATATTTGTGGTCCTTCAAATAAAGTGTTTTTAGGGGGAGGGGTTAGGGCGGTTCCTTAGGCACCTTCACATTTACATCTACTTATAATAAGCGCATATGCTTTTTCATGCTTGAATCCTATTATCTTAACTAAGAATGTCATTATTTATAGCCTTTTAATGGTGAATACACACTAATCGAGAATCATACGACTGTCGATACTATGATTTCATTTAGCTAAGTGGCTTGAAGACCCACCTCATGCCAAGTAGCTAACTTTGAGACAACTATGGGCAAACTTCGAATTAGAACTAATGGATTAGTTCTTGCTAGTTAAACAAAGTAGCCTTCCACACGTGGAATCGAAAGCAAGCTGACATAAAAGGGCAGAATACTATACTCGCCATTGGACAAGATGCATGGGCTGAAGAAGGAGATCGATACTCTTTTCCCCACCCCTGGGCAGATCATTTGATAGATAGAGGTTCATCTTATGTGAATATGTCACTACGGAGTCTCCTTGGAGATGAATCAACATTCAATAACATCTACTCATTTCTTCACTATACTTTGAGTCTTTGTTACGTTTTGAGTGTGGGAAGAACGAATGTGATTATTTATAGGAAAAAGCTATATGTACTTACTACCTTATTACAAGTAACCCTTGTAGTAAGGTAGTAAGTACTTCTAGCATCCTCCTTATTTATAAACAATTTATAGAATCAAAGATGAATAAGAGCGAGTCAAGTTCTTTTCCAATGTTAGACATTACCAAATGAGTAATTAATTGAATAGACTAAGGGCGTGTTCGATTGTGCTTAAAATTTAATTAAAATTGAAAATATGATCGTTATTGGGTCCTACTCGTCTAATAAAAATCAACAATAACGATTAATTTTTCAATTTTAATTCGATTTTAATCTCTACCAAACAAGTCCTAAATTCAAAATAAAATAAAAATAAATTACATGACATATTAGGGTAACTCGTGAAGTTGACATAAAAAAATGTGTTCATTGTTTTTTGTAAGGGAAGGAAGGAAAGGTACAAATCGAACAACAAATTGCAAATCGATCGAGAAAAAGGGAAAGACCATACTACAAGTACTTAAAGCTTTACTACATGGTTTACTACAAAGTCAAGTGACGGCCTCTATTGGAGGGGCGGCTGATGGGCCAATCATGTAGTAAAACTTTAAGGACATGTAGTTTAATCTTGGTAACATAAACTACTTTTCTCTGCATTCAAGATTCTCTCTACCGAAACCCAGAAAAATCGAAGAACAAAAAGCAAAAAACTTGAAAAAAATGGATGCAGAAACCCAACAAAGAGTCGAGGAAACGGTGTTGGAAATTTTGAAGAATTCAAATATGGAAGAAACAACGGAGTACAAGATCCGAAAGTCTGCATCCGAGAAGCTGGGAATCGATCTGTCCCACCCGACTTGGAAGAAGTTCGTTAGGCAGGTAGTGGAGTCGTACCTTCAGGAACAACAGGCTAAAACGGAACAACAGGAAGAAGAAGAGGAGAAGGAGGAAGAGGAAGAGGAAGAAGAAAATAATAGAAAAAGAGGCGGAAAAGAGTATGATGATGAGGGTGGCCTGATTATTTGCCGAGTGAGTTTTTATTATTTTAATTTTTATTCCCTCTTCGATTCTGTGTATATTATTGATTGATAAACCAGAAATGATACTCATGTATTGAGAATTTGATGCAGGTTTAGTAATTTTACATATTTATTAGTTGATGATTAATGCTGAATTGCTGATTCTTCACTTAGTTGCTTTGAGGTAGTTTAAGCTTTGGGTTTGAGTTTCTGGTTTATCTTATCTGCATTTATAATTTTGAAATTTTGGGGTTTTCGTTGGATATGAACCCTAAGCTCTTGGTTTAGGATGATAATTATTTAGACTCTGTCTTTGGTTTTCTTGGATTTAATCTTATTGACAAATGCACAACTTTGTTTATTTGCACGGAACTGAAGGCAGCCATTGAAATTGGATATTCGACTTGAACTTGAGTCGGTTTTTTCCATTCTAAAGCATGAAATCCGGCAAACGCTACCTTAATGTATATATTAACTTCTTAGAACATAAATCGAACCATATGCTACTTGATTGCAGTAGGCATTAGACTCCAAGTATTTTTGGTAATTCTGAATTCCCAAGAATGGTGTGTGAACCTATTTTCTTTTTACGTTTCCTTTTTTCTCGAGTTTCTTATTGATTACCGATCTTTTTTTCTTTTATATTTTGGTATAGTTATCTGATAAGAGAAGGGTGACAATATCCGATTTTAGAGGGAAAACTTTGGTATCGATCAGGGAGTATTACAAGAGGGATGGCAAAGAGCTTCCAACAGCTAAAGGTAATTGTTTCATTTGATTGCTTTTACTACAAGAAATTTCTGAATTACTTTACATGTTAGTTTCCTGGTGAATCCTTTATTCTAAGCTTTTTGGTAATAAGAACATTTGTGGATTTACGTGAATATGATTCGTTTTGTAAGAGCTTTGCGAATTGTTGTAAGTGGGGTTGTATCTAGGAAAAGTTGAAACAAGATGGTTTTTCTGGAAAGGAGTATAATATTGAGCCTACAGACAAGATGTTTTTCCCCTTTTGATATTATATTATTATACAATAAAAAAGACGTAGTCACTAGCATTGGCATTGTTGTGTACCTTTGGTCAACCCACAAAGAAATCAAAGATTTACTTAGTCTGATCACAATACGAGGATATCCGTGTAATACATCGATCTAGTTTGCTAGTATAGTACATAAAATGATGGATCCTACAATGTCATTACATAGTCTTCTATTTCTCTAGATTGAAGAAGATAGAGACATGAATATTGAGAACCTCTTTACCTCTTCATGAAAATGAGATCCTTTCTTGCAGGAATAAGCCTGACAGTCGATCAGTGGTCATCCTTCAAGAAAAATGTACCTGCAATAGAGAAGGCCATCAAGAAAATGGAATCTTGGTGAACCTTGAATGTAGCAGGCCAGTTGATTCTCGACGTGTTTGGAAAATCGATCCTTTTAGAATATTGAAACCTTATTTTGGCTCTATTTTTGGGGGTTTCGAAACTGCTCTTTTGAATCTTACCCTTCGTCTGGTCTTTTATTTTGTATTATGTATTGCAATCATTATATATAAACAATCTCCTTCATGATGCTCTCAATGGTATGCCTTTCTGTATCATGCCTAAACCTCTACTACTAATTGTGGACTTGTTTTTATCTTATATTTGATCTTGATTCCTAGTAAATATTGAAGCTTAAACATAGATGTTTTTGAAGGAGTCATTATATCTGCTGTCCCACCACTTCGAATTTTTCACCTCACTGCTTAGCCAAATATTTCTTCTCCAGATTTTGGCCTATCATAACAGCTAGCTGATTAATTACTTGATTCGTTGTCTTAATGCGTATTTGATTTTTATTTTTGGATTATTAATTAGTATGTATTTATTTTCTTCGTAAGGAAAAAAAAATGGTAATGACAAATGAATTTTTTTATGTGAGGAATAAAAAGATAAATGGAAAAAGGGCCCAACCGGGTTCGAACCGGTGACCTCTTGATCTGCAGTCAAATGCTCTACCACTGAGCTATGGACCCCAGTTATTATTTAATTATTATTTTAATTTTATATATACGTTTTCAATTATTTGAGAACAAATTATTAAATTTTTTTTTAACAAATTATTATATATAATTCTAGAACAAATAATTATTATTATATATATATTTTTTGAGAACAAATTGTTGTAGTTTATTTTATTTTATTTATTTATTTTTTTTTTTTGAGAACAAATCTGCGGGCTCTCTACTACTCGACATCTAAGATTCTTGTAGAATATTTAGCATGGAGACAAGTTGATTATGAATGGCTTCCTTCCCCTCATTTTATTTATAAAATCATCCTTTGGCGGCAGAAGAAGAAGCGGCATTCGTACGAAAAATCCCTTAAAATTTGAATCAAGCATGCATAAAAAAAATGTTCACTTACAAGTAAATTAAGGTCAATGTTTCTGTCTTTAAAAGATTAATTAATAAGTAAAAAGAGTAAATCTTAAAATAAATAAAGAAATAAGTAACTTACTCAATTAAATAGTAAAATAATTATGTTTAGTCTAACGTTAATTTCACTATGAATATAAACCTCCAAATCCAGTAAACGTCTAGCACCAGTGGTCTAGTGGTAGAATAGTACCCTGCCACGGTACAGACCCGGGTTCGATTCCCGGCTGGTGCATTTTTATCTCCTTCAAGAAAAAATTGTAGTTTCAACATGATATTTTGATTAATTCATGAGAGCCCACAGTTTGATTTTATTAATTTATCTGTTTTAAATCTACATTTTGGTATTAACTTACTAGGAGTACACCTTTATCAAATCCACCCATCACGTGTCCTAATAATAGGGGTGTTAGATGAACTTAGAGCCCCACTTGATTTGAACTCAATTATGTAGAATGCTCTATATTTGTGTAGTCCGATCTTAATAATATAACAATAAAAACCTCTTGTTCGAGAAGATGCAATCTTAAATACAACATCATGTATATTAAACACCATCAAAGAACAGAGACATAAAAATGGTATTGTCTAACCTATAGACTAACTCTAATATCCCAAGCACACCATTTAAAGTTTTCCAACATCATATATTATGCATATACATGCCTGTGCCTGTGCCGCCTATAAAATTTTCGATTAATATAAAGTAAATTACAATAGAAAGGGAAATCAATACGAATGGATTCGAACACTTGTCCAAACCTTTAAATCTCGGTGCAAATGGCCTCAAGCGTTTGTGTTCTTGATACAATGTCTTTTTCGTGAAATGCAATTTCTTTTTAAAGATAAATTGCATATTTAGTCCCAATTTGAAACTCGAGAACAAAAACTTGACAAAATATTTGTTTTAAGTAATTTATCTTTAAAAGAAAGTGCATTTCACGAATAAAACTGACCGACCTTCGCTCAAAAGGACCAATTGTTGTACCAAGAATGCAAAAGGTCAGGAACATTTACACTTAAGATTCAAAGGTTTTGACAATAATAAACACAAAATGGGTAAACCTCCAAGCGCCAATTTCTCTAATAAAATTCATTATCAAACTAGTCTAGAGGACGTCATAGTAAATTGCACAATCCAATTCTTCTAATTACCATGTAGAGCATTGAACTTTACTGTTCTTTCTTTTTTGGTTGTGATATCAATTATATTTCATGGCTAAATCTTACCATCCAAACTGAAAAGCATTTTCTTAGTAGGAGCGCATTCACAAACAAAAACAAGTTGCTGCGATTGGCTTTACCTAAAGATGGCAGTAATGTATTTTACATGGTTGGACACGAGAGCGGAATTAGGTTTCAGGTTGGTGGCATTATAACTATTTACATGGTCGGTTCGGGTCTCACGAGCATTAGTCGAGTTGGGCCGTGTAATCTGATATTCGCAAACTCCCTTGCGGTCCTTACTGGCAGTTTACCGAGATGTCGTCGACATGGTGAGTTCTACATGAATCACGTGGCAATTGATTGTAGATTATTATTAGATTGTTGCTAATCGACCCCTAATGTATCACACAATTGGAAATTCAGTTGGGCCACAAAAAATGGATAAACTTATTTTCATCGATTGGTATTACAATGATTCAATAAATTAGGGCTTCACTCAATTAAAATAAATATGTCAAATCACTTAATTTTTTTATTTTTATTTTAGCATGAAAGGTAAGTGCGATTTTGACTTTCACATTATTGATTTTCGCAACACTAAATAGGTTGGGGGGAGTCAAAACCATCTTTTTGAAGGTTAGAGAGTCGTTTTCACAGTATCTGAAAGGTCGAGGATTAAATTATGCTTGTACAAGAATTTGCACAATAAATAGCAAGTAGGGCTAGCCTCCAAATTGTTGAGACACATGCCAAAATGACTAGCCCGATAATTCTATCTTTAGGGCACTAAATTAATTTTTCAGCCTAGCATTCAATTTATGATCTTACTACATATGCATCAGGGGTTGCATAATTGGTTACATAATGAGTTATATAATGTTATATGACACTCTATTATTTGGCTGTTTAAAACACAATCAACTTTTTCATTCAATCTTTTTCCTTCACGTTATATTATGTAGTCCCTTATGTACAATTTTGATATGCAAGTAACTACGTGGCTGTTCTCTTTGTATTTCAGTTTTGTGTTTTGATTTTTCTTGAGTTTTGTGTTTTGAGTGTCCATTTTGAAATTGTTGAGAATGTGTTCTTTTTAGTATTTTGAAAACACTCAAAACGCGTTTTGAAAATTTTGGTTTGATTATAATTGAAAACACTCAAAACGACAAATTTATCGTTTTTAGTTTTTTTTTTTTTTTTAAAATTTTTAACTTGTTTTCAAAAACACGTTTTCAAAAATAGGAAAAAGAACTTGTTTTCACTATTTTGAAAAATCGAAAACAGTACAAAAAACATACCCTAAATTCTTCAATTTATTTCGGCATATTAAACCCATTGACTGGTCCGACGACTAGAAGAATTTATTTCAGCGTATTAACCCATTGACTGGTCCGATGACTAGTTAAGTTCAAGTTAAATTAAGTGAAAACGCGTTTTAAGTTTGTCATCAAAGTCAAATCTAATGCATTAGAAAATTAACTATGATATTGACATGAGAGAAAATGACTACATTTATTTATTATATTTAATTAAATTTAACGCGTAATAGGTTTCACCTAAAATAAATTTAAGTAATCAAGATAAAATCCTACTGCTGATTTTGCCTTATTTTACTAATTATTATTTTCGATATTTATTTAAGTTCTTGTAAGTAAACATATTTAGCGCGCAATATCATATTTAGGGTGTGTTTGAACCACATTATTTTAAAAGAATATATTCTGAAATAGTAGATTGATGGAGAATGTGTGGTTAAAAAAGAAGGAAAATATTATTTTATTGAAAAATGTGTGGTTGAAAATGAGTAGAAAAATGAGAATGAAAATTTTAATGTGTGCCAAACAAATGCTTAGTCTAAGTCATATCATATGAAAACAAACTGTCCTAATTAAAACATAGTAAAATCACGTTTTGTTATGTTTGAGCCACATTATTTTGGAAGAATGTTTTTTGGAATAGTAAATTGATGAGAATGTGTGGTTGAAAAAGAAGGAAAATTTATTGATGTGATGAAAAACATTATTTTATTAAAAAATGTGTGATTGAAAATGAATAGAAGAATGAAAATGAAAATTTTAATGTGTATCAAACATTGTGTTATTTTCAAATTATGTGCAATATTTGGTCTTCCAAAAGATTCAATATTTGAATGACAGAATCAATCGTTTTCTCTAAAATATTTGAACACTCGTGTGTGTGAGTCACATTATTTTGGAAGAATGTATTCTGGAATAATAAATTAACAGAGAATGTATGGTTGAAAAATAAGGAAAAGTTATTAATGTGATAGAAAATATTATTTTATTGAAGAATGTATAGTTAAAAATGAGTAGAAAAATAAAAATAAAAATTTTAATATGTACCAAACAGGAACTTAAGCGAGAGATACATGATTAATGTCGAAAGATACATGAAAGGATCCCGTGACCCATTCTAAAGTTGGGATGATCTAGGTGTGGCAATGGGTTAAGTTGGTCATAGACACCCGAGCTCAGCTCGATCCTTTGACTTGTGGGTCTCACGAGTCGAGTCGAGTCGAGCCTCGAACAAGCTTGCTCAATTTTTTTAAAATGATAAATTAACAAAATAAGTCAAAAATAAATATTTTTTTAGTGCCATACACGACAATTCTATGGGTGTATTTTCTTTCTTGAGGGCACTTTGCTAAAATGATTCTATCAACATAAATATTTCTCTGTATTTCATTTTATGGGGTCTACCATTCAATTCGATCACATCAAATCAAATTGACTTGTTCCAAGTTCAAGTTAAGAAATAAGACGAAGTCATCCAATTTAATCTAATGGAAAATTAAGCTATCAACATGACAGAAAACAACCACATTAGTTGAATACTAAATTGAAGTGATTTGAATTTCTTTTACAATTTAAACTTTTAAATGAAATAATCCAATATAATATTAGAAAACAACTGACGCTACTCATACACCATATATCACAAATTTAAATAAATAAATAAATACGTCTTATAAATGAAGTGTTTCAACAAATTCATTAAGCTAAAGGCAAGACAAGGTGTCGCCGGCCATCTCTAGGGAAATCGAGGTCACGACCTTGCCGGCTAGTCTTCAAGCTCGATTTTCGGAATTGTTTTCAACTGCAGATATGCCAAAACAGGAGCTTTCAGTCCTTTTCTTGTTTACCTATTCTCTTGCATCGTTCTTGGTTTTTTAGGGTTAACTCGTATATGATAATTGACTGAAGAAAAACGTCAAAGACTTGGTACACAGTCCCAAATTGTACTCCATGCGCCAGTCCCACCATGAAATTTTATATATAGACTCATAATGCATATTTCTACACATCCCTCCACTGAATATTCTCTCTTTCTTCACTCCTTCTCATCAAAAAATGTCTGAAATTCAATTTCATAAAAAACCAGAAGTGCCACACTATATTTATAGAGATGAGTTGAACAAGAAACCATCAGCTCTTAAGGTAAGAAAAAAGGTACACTTTGAAATCGAATCAAACCCATTGCTCGAAAGAGAAGAAAGTGGGAAGAATCAAGAGAGTAGAAAAAGTACGACTCGTTGTGAACATGTTGAGAAGGAGAAATCATCTGGGACTAAAGTGAAGATATTGATGACTAAAGAAGAGGCTGCTCGATTGCTATCAAAATTTAAAGATGGAGGGGTGCTTGAATTCAAGGATGTAGCTCGAGAGCTAGTTCGAATCCCAGTTAATCGTGTTAACTTCATCTCTTCTTGAAACTCCGATGATGAACTTATTGATAAACTATTCTCATTTAGTTCTTAGTAGATTCGAAGGGTAGAAATGATTGCATATATTTTACTGGTTGTCCTACAGTTCACAGTTTTTTCTTGTAATTGAATTGCAAGTGACTTAGATATGTTCTATTACCATATATTTTCTATGATATAGAAGTGTCAAAATGTGACATACTGCCCCAACCGACTGACATGGGCCGGTCCACCTCTACAGTCGAGCTCGGCGCATCTCGACCGTAGAGGCTCGAGATACACATGGGCCTACACTATCTTGAATTTAGATTAGTGCCTATTATGTGAACAGTGATGTTCTCCTGCTCACAGTAGGAAGTCTTATTATACCCACTAGGAGAGAATCCAACATTGGGTTCTCTTGTCACATCAGCAGGTGGGCAATCTTATTCTGCCCACCGTGGACATGAGAACAATTTCGTATGTGTTAAATGTCATATCGTTATTAATAATGAATTGAACCATGGATGTGTAGCGCACATTGAAATAACTTTTATTTTCTTAAAATAATATGAATACTAAAATCAGCACAAGACGAAACCAGATTTTCAATTTCATTCCGTAGATATTTTCTTAACATAATATGAAGTCCAAATCATTAAAGCATTTTTACTTGGGTAGAAATGAATCACTTTAAATACTTTGAATATTTAGTATGAATAGAAGCGAAATGTTGCATAAAAATAACTTAGCCTCCGTTTGGCTAATTTATAAATGATCAAATTTTATTTTCAACCACACATTGCAATGACTCTACAAATACTATCTACTTATTCACCACTTATTTTTATTTATTTATAAACTAAACCGCATACGAATTCTTCTGAAACGGAGGATTAATTTCTGAAAATAATAAGAATGTAAATGTGATCACAAAACGATATCAATTTACACTTTCTTTGCAAAAAAAAAAAAAAAAATGTTAGGATTTCGACTTCAAATTGTCCTATTTAAAATATGATCGTGTTTGCTTACACGTACAAATACAATATTATTTTTAATTCCCTACTTATAATTAGACTATTATGAATACCACGTCGAATGCATATCAAAAAGGTCCTTATTTTGTGTCCTTATAAATAGAGTCTCACCTTAGTCTTTTATTTATTCCAATTTGTAAGATGGTCGTGGGTGGGATTTTTGGCCATCTTTTATCAGCGTGAAGTCTACCATGTGAGAATCTGGAATTATCTGGTAGATGAATAGTTCTTTATAACAAGAAATTTCCTTTATTCATTCCAATTTGTAAGATGGTCGTGGACTGTAATATTTTGGAGTGTGTGAGAGATTCTACATAATTATACAAATTTTTTTCATATGGTGGAATATATGTCTTCGACAATCAGTGATTTTTGTACCATTGGTAACTGAAGCATCATTCGCGATTTCTGACTATGTCATTGACGATGTTATCATTGATAATTGCTAATAAATGTGTGTTGGTTTAGGATTATAGAAAATGGAAGTCAAATAGGAGTTTAATGTTGCTTCAATTCATGTTTAATATAATGCCAATGATTGGGGATTCTAAAGGTTTGTCGCTAACATTATGATTTTAAAAGTTACTCACTTTCAACATTATGATGCCAGTTGATGATTTCAAGCATATCATCTGCTCTCAACTTGTTGCTCAATGTCAAATTGCAATTTGAATAGTGTTTTCAATCATTGATGTTGAGTTATAAATAACGGTTCTCGACAACTTGTCGAAGTGAAAATTATACACTCTCATAAGTTCTATTACTTATAGTTCATGAACCATGCTTAGCCCTATAAAAGTTGAAAAAATGTGTGATTGAAAACTTGTGAGTCATATAAAATTTGTTGTTAAAATTAATTGTTGACTTTGACTTAAATTTTTTTATTAATTTTTGATCTACACCAAACATGGGCCTATAAGAATAATTCCTCAGATAATACTTTTTGGGGACCATTGGTTATCTGGCATATGGTCTTACCATATATCAACATGTTATGTTATTTGTTACAGATTAAAGTTTCACCATGTTTTATTAATTATTGAGATTTGATTTGATTATAGAAGATTTTTCCCTTAATAGCATATTTTGTCCTAGATTGGTTTTATTTCCTTACATAACAAACTCTACATGTGTTATATACACCAATGTAACGTATATTCAATAATAAAAATCAATTCATTCCATATCAATTCTAACATGATATCAGAGCGTTAGGTTTTAATAACTTACCTCAATTCTGCCATGACCGAATCTGCTTCTCTCCCTGTCTTAGATGCCAACAAATATCTCACAGATGCATCATCCTCTTACTTCATGCACTCATCTGATCAACCAAACCAATTTCTTGTTGATACCCCTCTTAATGGCGACAACTATCCGGCATGGCGTCGGGTAATTACCTATGCATTTAACGCCAAGAACAAGTTAGGCTTTGTTCTTGGCACCATAAAACGACCTACCGAAGACACCGCTGCAGCACTACATTGGGAAAGATGCTGTGAAATGATAATGACATGCACTACAACAAATGTTACTTTAACCATGTAGAGCATTGAACTTTACCATGTAGAGCATTGAACGGGTCTCACGAGCATTAGTCGAGTTGGGCCGTGTAATCTGATATTCGCAAACTCCCTTGCGGTCCTTACTGGCAGTTTACCGAGATGTCGACATGGTGAGTTCTACATGAATCACGTGGCAATTGATTGTAGATTATTATTAGATTGTTGCTAATCGACCCCTAATGTATCACACAATTGGAAATTGAGTTGGGCCACAAAAAAATGGATAAACTTATTTTCATCGATTGGTATTACAATGATTCAATAAATTAGGGCTTCACTCTCAAACTTTTTAGAAAGTGTGGAAAAAGCTCATTAATTTTCAAAAGTGAGATTTTGACTTCCCTAATCTATTTAAAGTTACGAGATTAAGTTCTTACGATCAGAAACGAACAACGTGAATGAATTTTCGTGTGAACTAAAGTTAGAAAATAAATATGTCAAATCACTTAATTTTTTTATTTTTATTTTAGCGTGAAAGGAAAGTGCGATTTTGACTTTCACATTATTGATTTTCGCAACACTAAATTGTTGAGACACATGCCAAAGATGACTAGCCCGATAATTCTATCTTTAGGGCACTAAATTAATTTTTCAGCCTAGCATTCAATTTATGATCTTACTACATATGCATAAGGGGTTGCATAATTGGTTACATAATGAGTTATATAATATTATATGACACTCTATTATTTGCCTGTTCAAAACACAATCAACTTTTTCATTCAATCTTTTTCCTTCACGTTATATTATGTAGTCCCTTATGTACAATTTTGATATGCAAGTAATTACGTGGCTGTTCTCTTTGTATTTCAGTTTTGTGTTTTGATTTTTCTTGAGTTTTGTGTTTGAAATTGTTGAGAATATGTTCTTTTTAGCATTTTGAAAACACTCAAAACGCGTTTTGAAAATTTTGGTTTGATTATGATTGAAAACACTCAAAACGACAAATTTATCGTTTTGATTTATTTTATTATTATTATTTTTTAACTTGTTTTCAAAAACACGTTTTCAAAAATAGGAAAAAGAACTTGTTTTCACTATTTTGAAAAATCGAAAACAGTAAAAAGAACATGCCCTAAATTCTTCAATTTATTTCGGCATATTAACCCATTGACTGGTCCGACGACTAGAAGAATTTATTTCAGCGTATTAACCCATGGACTGGTCCGATGACTAGTTAAGTTCAAGTTAAATTAAGTGAAAACGCGTTTTAAGTTTGTCATCAAAGTCAAATCTAATGCATTAGAAAATTAACTATGACATTGACAAGAGAGAAAATGACTACATTTATTTATTATATTTAATTAAATTTAACGCGTAATAGGTTTCACCTAAAATAAATTTAAGTAATCAAGATAAAATCCTACTGCTGATTTTGCCTTATTTTACTAATTATTTTTTTCGATATTTATTTAAGTTCTTGTAAGTAAACATATTTAGCGCGCAATATCATATTTAGGGTGTGTTTGAATCACATTATTTTAGAAGAATATATTCTGAAATAGTAGATTGATGGAGAATGTGTGGTTGAAAAAGAAGGAAAAGTTATTGATGTGATGAAAAATATTATTTTATTAAAAAATGTGTGGTTGAAAATGAGTAGAAGAATGAGAATGAGAATTTTAATGTGTACCAAACGGGAACTTAAGCGAGAGATACATGATTAATGTCGAAAGATACATGAAAGGACCCCGTGACCCATTCTAAAGTTGGGATGATCTAGGTGTGGCAATGGGTTAAGTTGGTCATAGACACCCGAGCTCAGCTCGATCCTTTGACTTGTGGGTCTCACGAGTCGAGTCGAGTCGAGCCTCGAACAAGCTTGCTCAATTTTTTTAAAATGATAAATTAACAAAATAAGTCAAAAATAAATATTTTTTTTAGTGCCATACACGACAATTCTATGGGTGTATTTTCTTTCTTAAGGGCACTTTGCTAAATGATTCTATCAACATAAATATTTCTGTATTTCATTTTATGGGGTCTACCATTCAATTCGATCACATCAAATCAAATTGACTTGTTCCAAGTTCAAGTTAAGAAATAAGACGAAGTCATCCAATTTAATCTAATGGAAAATTAAGCTATCAACATGACAGAAAACAACCACATTAGTTGAATACTAAATTGAAGTGATTTGAATTTCTTTTACAGTTTAAACTTTTAAATGAAATAATCCAATATAATATTAGAAAACAACTGATGCTACTCATTTAAAAGTTGCGCATGTGTGACACCTTATATTACAAATTTAAATAAATAAATACGTCTTATAAATGAAGTGTTTCAACAAATTCATTAAGCTAAAGGCAAGACAAGGTGTCGCCGGCCATCTCTAGGGAAATCGAGGTCACGACCTTGCCGGCTAGTCTTCAAGCTCGATTTTCGGAATTGTTTTCAACTGCAGATATGCCAAAACAGGAGCTTTCAGTCCTTTTCTTGTTTACCTATTCTCTTGCATCGTTCTTGGTTTTTTAGGGTTAACTCGTATATGATAATTGACTGAAGAAAAACGTCAAAGACTTGGTACACAGTCCCAAATTGTACTCCATGCGCCAGTCCCACCATGAAATTTTATATATAGACTCATAATGCATATTTCTACACATCCCTCCACTGAATATTCTCTCTTTCTTCACTCCTTCTCATCAAAAAATGTCTGAAATTCAATTTCATAAAAAACCAGAAGTGCCACACTATATTTATAGAGATGAGTTGAACAAGAAACCATCAGCTCTTAAGGTAAGAAAAAAGGTACACTTTGAAATCGAATCAAACCCATTGCTCGAAAGAGAAGAAAGTGGGAAGAATCAAGAGAGTAGAAAAAGTACGACTCGTTGTGAACATGTTGAGAAGGAGAAATCATCTGGGACTAAAGTGAAGATATTGATGACTAAAGAAGAGGCTGCTCGATTGCTATCAAAATTTAAAGATGGAGGGGTGCTTGAATTCAAGGATGTAGCTCGAGAGCTAGTTCGAATCCCAGTTAATCGTGTTAACTTCATCTCTTCTTGAAACTCCGATGATGAACTTATTGATAAACTATTCTCATTTAGTTCTTAGTAGATTCGAAGAGTAGAAATGATTGCATATATTTTACTGGTTGTCCTACAGTTCACAGTTTTTTCTTCTAATTGAATTGCAAGTGACTTAGATATGTTCTATTACCATATATTTTCTATGATATAGAAGTGTCAAAATGTGACATACTGCCCCAACCGACTGACATGGGCCGGTCCACCTCTACAGTCGAGCTTGGCGCATCTCGACTGTAGAGGCTCGAGATACACATGGGCCTACACTATCTTGAATTTAGATTAGTGCCTATTATGTGTTAACAGTGATGTTCTCCTGCTCACGGTAGGAAGTCTTATTATGCCCACTAGGAGAGAACTTAACGTTGGGTTCTCACATTTGGAGAGAAATCAACATTGGATTCTCTTGTCACATCAGCAGGTGGGCAATCTTATTCTGCCCACCGTGGACATGAGAACAATTTCGTATGTGTTAAATGTCATATCGTTATTAATAATGAATTGAACCATGGATGTGTAGCGCACATTGAAATAACTTTTATTTTCTTAAAATAATATGAATACTAAAATCAGCACAAGACGAAACCAGATTTTCAATTTCATTCCGTAGATATTTTCTTAACATAATATGAAGTCCAAATCATTAAAGCATTTTTACTTGGGTAGAAATGAATCACTTTAAATACTTTGAATATTTAGTATGAATAGAAGCGAAATGTTGCATAAAAATAACTTAGCCTCCGTTTGGCTAATTTATAAATGATCAAATTTTATTTTCAACCACACATTGCAATGACTCTACAAATACTATCTACTTATTCACCACTTATTTTTATTTATTTATAAACTAAACCGCATACGAATTCTTCTGAAACGGAGGATTAATTTCTGAAAATAATAAGAATGTAAATGTGATCACAAAACGATATCAATTTACACTTTCTTTGCAAAAAAAAAAAAAAAAATGTTAGGATTTCGACTTCAAATTGTCCTATTTAAAATATGATCGTGTTTGCTTACACGTACAAATACAATATTATTTTTAATTCCCTACTTATAATTAGACTATTATGAATACCACGTCGAATGCATATCAAAAAGGTCCTTATTTTGTGTCCTTATAAATAGAGTCTCACCTTAGTCTTTTATTTATTCCAATTTGTAAGATGGTCGTGGGTGGGATTTTTGGCCATCTTTTATCAGCGTGAAGTCTACCATGTGAGAATCTGGAATTATCTGGTAGATGAATAGTTCTTTATAACAAGAAATTTCCTTTATTCATTCCAATTTGTAAGATGGTCGTGGACTGTAATATTTTGGAGTGTGTGAGAGATTCTACATAATTATACAAATTTTTTTCATATGGTGGAATATATGTCTTCGACAATCAGTGATTTTTGTACCATTGGTAACTGAAGCATCATTCGCGATTTCTGACTATGTCATTGACGATGTTATCATTGATAATTGCTAATAAATGTGTGTTGGTTTAGGATTATAGAAAATGGAAGTCAAATAGGAGTTTAATGTTGCTTCAATTCATGTTTAATATAATGCCAATGATTGGGGATTCTAAAGGTTTGTCGCTAACATTATGATTTTAAAAGTTACTCACTTTCAACATTATGATGCCAGTTGATGATTTCAAGCATATCATCTGCTCTCAACTTGTTGCTCAATGTCAAATTGCAATTTGAATAGTGTTTTCGATCATTGATGTTGAGTTATAAATAACGGTTCTCGACAACTTGTCGAAGTGAAAATTATACACTCTCATAAGTTCTATTACTTATAGTTCATGAACCATGCTTAGCCCTATAAAAGTTGAAAAAATGTGTGATTGAAAACTTGTGAGTCATATAAAATTTGTTGTTAAAATTAATTGTTGACTTTGACTTAAATTTTTTTATTAATTTTTGATCTACACCAAACATGGGCCTATAAGAATAATTCCTCAGATAATACTTTTTGGGGACCATTGGTTATCTGGCATATGGTCTTACCATATATCAACATGTTATGTTATTTGTTACAGATTAAAGTTTCACCATGTTTTATTAATTATTGAGATTTGATTTTATTATAGAAGATTTTTCCCTTAATAGCATATTTTGTCCTAGATTGGTTTTATTTCCTTACATAACAAACTCTACATGTGTTATATACACCAATGTAACGTATATTCAATAATAAAAATCAATTCATTCCATATCAATTCTAACATGATATCAGAGCGTTAGGTTTTAATAACTTACCTCAATTCTGCCATGACCGAATCTGCTTCTCTCCCTGTCTTAGATGCCAACAAATATCTCACAGATGCATCATCCTCTTACTTCATGCACTCATCTGATCAACCAAACCAATTTCTTGTTGATACCCCTCTTAATGGCGACAACTATCCGGCATGGCGCCGGGTAATTACCTATGCATTTAACGCCAAGAACAAGTTAGGCTTTGTTCTTGGCACCATTAAACGTCCTATCGATGACACCATTTCAGCATTGCTTTGGGATCGATGTTGTGATGTGATAATGTCATGGCTTCTACACTCAATCGATCGATCACTTACGGGCAGCATCCTTTACTGCGCCACACCGAACGATTTATGGGTGAAGCTAGAAACTCGTTTTCAACAAAGCAACCGAACCAAAATTTTCCAGCTGAAACAAGATTTGCCAATTTTCATCAAGAACAACAATCAATTACATCATATTATGGGAAATTGAAGGAGTTATAGAATGAACTAGCCTCCTTACAACCGGCCAATCCATGTACATGTGGTGCCTCTAAATCCATCGCTGAACTTCAAGAAACATATCGGGTTTATCAGTTTCTCATGGGCCTTAACGAGAGCTTCCAACAGCTTCGATCTCAAATTTTGGCTACAGACCCACTCCCTTTGATTCGTTGATATTATGCCATTCTCCATCAAGAAGAAACCCAACGATTGGCCCAATTAAACCCACTTCAACCGGATGCTTAGCCCTAATCGCCTGCACCTCCACGCTGCCAACGAACCCATCTCGCCCTCGCCATGTATTCCTGCTGCGGCTCTAGTATGTGAAGCTTGTGGTAAATTGGGCCACCAAAGGAATAAGTGTTTTGAAATTATTGGGTACTCGAAATGGTGGTCATCCAAGAACAAGCGCAGCGTATCAACTTCTTCCTCGTCGGCTGTCCATTAGGGAGCTGCTGCCGATAAATCCACAACCATGAATGGAATTCCTGGTCTCTCAACCGATTAGTATAATCAATTGATGGAACTTCTCAAAAATCTAGCACTTTCTTTCGCAGGTTCCGCTCCCGTTCCTTCCCTCGATAGTGAACCGTGGGTAATTGATAGTGGTGCCACACACCACATTACTAATTTACCTTTAAATAATCTAATAATAATGTTAGTCCTTCTTTTGTTTGTCTTTCCATGGGTTCCCAAATTCCAGTTTCAAGTACGGGTGATATTGATTTATCCCCTCGTTTATATCTCTTTCTAATGTCTTGTCAATTGCTGATTTTCAATTTAACTAGTTATCAATTAGTCAACTAACAAAATCGCTCAATTGTGTTGTTTCATTTTCTCCCAATTTTTGTACATTTCAGGACCTAACCACAAGACGCCGATTGGGACGGGTGATGAGCGTAACAGATTATATTATTTCAAACTGGTTCTAGCTAGGGATGTCAACGAGCTGAGCCCGAGCTTTTTTGGACCAAGCCAGCCGAGTCGAGCCCAGCCAAAAAAAATGAGGCTCGGCCCGAGCTTTCGACCCGAGCCGGCTCGGGTTTTTTTTTTTTTTTGTGGCACCTTATAGCCTAATGTCGAATAACATGTTAGATTTATAAATGAATAACTATCCATTATAACAAAGTAATAAATCTTTTTAATGATCGATTTAAATCTTCTTACAAATTTTAGTGGCCATTGGTGAAATTAGCTCAATTTTTAAATGTAAGCAATATATATCACTAATAATTTCACTTAATATAGAATAATAAACTTTTGTGTAAATTAGAAAATGTTTACTTTAAATATTTAGGCACTTAGAGTTTTAGAGAAATGAAACAGTAATAAACTAATAATACAATAAATANTTTTAGAGAAATGAAACAGTAATATACTAATTAAGCAATAAATATTAAACAAATAAATATCACTCATTTTTCAAAATAATCTATGTAATAAATTAAGAGATAAATTTATCACTTATAATTAGTTTATTGGTTTCATGATAAGAAGAATAGGTTGTTAATTTTTTATGGTTTTTTTTACGAGCCGGCCCGCGAGCCGCTCGGGCCGTCTCCTCAAAACGAGGATCGGCCCAAGCCTTGGCTCGGTGGAACCGAGCCTGAGCCGAGCCCGAGCCGTCCGAGCCGCCGAGTTTTTTTGCCATCACTAGCTCCAGCAACCGCACTCCAATCCTCCAATCGCATTTCATTTGATACATGGCATCAACGTTTGGTTCACCCTTTCTTATCTAGTGTTCCACATTTTATTTCCCGTCCTCAAATTGTTGAACATTGTGATGCATGTAATCGTGGAAAACACACTCGATTACCTTTTCAATTAATTGTAAATAAAAGTTTGATGCCTTTTGAACGTATTTTTTATGATATTTGGGGTGGTTATCATACCGCTTCTCTCTCGGGTGCACATTATTTTTTAGCAATAGTTGATGAATACACTCGAGTCAAATGGCTGTATTTAATACGTTTTAAATTTGAAACCTTATCTTGCATACGTACATTTTTTTGCCATGATTTACACTCAATTTAACTTTAAAATATGTCACATCCGCACTGATAATGGTCAAAAGTTTCTTGGCTGCACCATCTAATTTTTTTTTTTTTTTTTTCTGAACATGGCACTCTTCACGAATGCACTTGTGTGGAGACACCTCAACATAATGTTGTTGAGCGAAAATGTCGCCATATTTTGAATGTGGCTCGTTGCCTCCGTTTTCAGGCTAACCTACCCCTTCTTTTTGGGGAGAATGTGTGCTCATTGCTTCTTATCTTATAAATAGCACCCCGTCCTCTTCTATAAACAATATTTCTCCTTTTGAGCGCCTTTACAGACACACCTCGCTATGATCACTTACGCGTATTTGGCTGCCTATGCTATGCTCACACTACTTCTGTTCACCGTGATAAGTTTCAATCTCATGCTCGTCCCTGTGTTTTTTAAGGCTATCCCTCTAGTCATAGTGCATATCGGGTATATGTCTTAGAACACAAACGGATTATCATCTCTCGAGACGTCACCTTTCTCAAACATATTTTTCCTTTCAAAATTTTATGTCAACCTTCCACTTCACCCCTTGTCTTATACCTTCTTGTTCCCGATCTTCCTCTTCCGTCACAAATTTTCTCTCCTCCTCCAGAACCCGTCCCTATGCCTCCTCCCACTCAGCCTGCTCACCTTCCTGATTATGTTTGTCCTACTTTACCATCACCCTCATCCTTTACGGTTTGCACCACTCTAGTCACACATCTTCAGGTACGACTCACCCTATTTCCCATGTTGTCTCATATAATAATTTTTCTGCTAATCATTGCCTTTTTATCTAATTTATCATAAACCTCTGACCCTACTCGGTACTCTCAACCTGTTAAACATTCCCACTGGCGTGATGCTATGTAGGTCGAGATTCAAGCCCTTGAGTCTAATAATACTTGACTTCTTACACCTCTTCCTCCAGCCAAAAAACCCATCGGTTGTAAGTGGGTCTTCAAAAGTAAACTCCATGCAAATCGTTCCATTGAGATGTATAGAGCTCGATTGGTAGCCAAGGGTCACACTTAGGTTGAGGGCCTTGATTATCATGACACCTTTGCTCATGTAGCTAAACTTGTTACTGTTCGTTGTATCTTGGCAATTGCAGCAGCACGACATTAACATCTTCATTAGCTTGATGTCAACAATGCATTTCTTCATGGGGATCTGGCGGAGGAAATCTATATGACCCTTCCTCCCGATTATGGTCGAAAGGAGGAGATTCGTATTTGTCGTATGCTTAAATCTCTTTATGGCCTTGAGCAGGCTTCGCGCAATTGGTACTCTAAACTGTCCTCTGTATTGTTGTCAGATGGTTTTGCTCAGTCTGCAGCTGATCACTCCTTTTTTGCTCACACTATTGGTTCTTCTTTAACTATTGTCCTCGTTTATGTTGATGACATCTTGGTTGCAGGAAACGATATCTCTCTACTATCACTGCTCTAAAATCACTGCTTGATGACAAGTTCAAGATCAAGGATTTAGGCACCATGAAGTATTTTCTTGGTCTTGAAATTGCTCGTTTACGACTTGGAATTTTCATTAATCAGAGAAAGTACACTCTTGACATCCTTGCTGACTCTGGTAATTTAGGTCCACTGCCTGCTTCTTTTCCCATGGATCAGAATTTGAAGCTTACCCCTGATGATGGCACTCTACTTTCTGATCATAGTTCTTACAGACGGTTAGTGGGTCGTCTTCTGTATCTCACTACTACTCACCCAGATATCTCATTCTCTGTACATATGCTGAGCTAATTCATGCAAAACCCTTGTGATTCCCATCATCGAGCTACACTTCATATTCTCCGTTATCTAAAAGGATCTCCAGGACATGGCCTATTTTATTATGTCCAATGTGAGCTCAGGCTCTCCACATATTCTGACTCTAATTAGGCTAGTTGTCCAAACACTCATCGTTCAACATATGGTTTTTTATTCACTCTTGGCACTAGTCCCATTTCTTAGCGTACTAAGAAACAGACAGTTGTTTCATTATCTTCTACTGAAGCTGAATACTGTGCAATGGAATTGGCAACTTGTGAACTTGTTTGGCTTTGATCTCTGTTACGTGACCTCGTTGTTGCCCACCCGCAATGTATATTGCTCTATTGTGACAATGAGGCTGCCCTCTACATCATTCGCAATCTTGTTTTTCATGAACAAACCAAACATATTGAAATAGATTGTCATTTTATCCGTGAGAAATATCTTTCTAAGCTCCTCCTTCCTACACGTCTCTACCAAGCTGTAGCTTGCCGATATCTTCACTAAGGCTCTTGTGAAGGACCTCTTTCATCATTTCACTTGCAAGTTGAGCACTACGAATCTTCATGCTCTAACTTGAGGGGGAGTATTAACCGTAATTATTGAGATTTGATTTTATCATAGAAGAGTTTTCCCTTAATAGCATATTTTTTCCTAGATTGGTTTTATTTCCTTACATAACAAAATCTACATGTGTTATATACACCAACAATTTCAAAAGACTTCTCTCAAGTGGCGGACAAGTGGAAGTCAAAGAAAAGGAGAATTCAAATCAAGACACTATTCAAGATTCTCCAATTTTGTTCAAAGTTGATTTCAAATCCGAAGACTTAATCTATAAATTTGTATAGATTTCATTTTCATTTCTCAAGTTAGAATTAGATAATTCTCTACTTCAAGAAAGTTTAAAACCTTGTAATTTTAAATTTTCTTTCAATATCTTATAATTTTTCATATTTTGAATAAAAATCCATTTTCTTTCATAAATTATCTTCTCCACAACCAATCCCTTCCCCTGGGCCTATTTTGGTATTAGAGCCATTACTGAGTGTTGTGAGAAAACAGTGTCAAACTACTGTTGTTATTTTGTTATAGGTTATACTGGAGTGTAGCCATGGATGTCTACTAAATAGACATTGGTTTGCCCGTGTTAGCCGGAGTTAGCGTGTTGGGTGGTCTCGTTTGTAGGCTTTGGTAAAGCGTCGTCCTACCTGTAGCATAGTTTCTATAGTGGTAAGATTACTATTTTCTTTCATTTCATTCAAGTATGTCTTTTATGTCAAATTGGTTTAGTAAAGGTAGTAGTTCAAAAGAAGGTAATAGTTCTAATGATGGAAGTATGTCAAAATATTTTCAAGAAAATAATGAAGAAATAGATCAAAATAATGGTGCATCATCTTCATTTGCATCTCCATCAAATGATATTAATTCAAAAGAACTTCAAATTGCTAAAATTGAACAAACTCTTCAAAACTGGACTATCCCAAAGGTAGATAAAAGTTCTATCTATGAGATAGGAAAATTCGATTTTACTCAAAATTATGTTATCAAAACTTTGGAGCAAACTATTTCTATTAAGGAACAGATTACTTCAATTAATCTTCTTTCAAACGAATCTGTCCTTGCTCATAGGAAGANTAGGTCTTGACATTCCTGTTTGCATTACTTTAAGAGACAAAAGACTCTTAAAGTTTGAACATTCTTTACTTTCCATGCTTGAATCAAATCTTGAGAGTGGTCCTGTATTTTCAAACTGTTATCCAAATTTTTCAATAAGTCTTCAAGATGGAGCTATTCTTAACGCTCTAAATCTTCGAATTCAAACCAAGAATTTCGAAGTTGATAATCGTTCAAGAGCATTTATTTTAATATACATAGTATATTACAAACTCTTGAATACTCAACTCAATATTCGTGCTCTTTGAGCCTCTCCGAAAGACGAAAGTCTTTTAGTTGAGGTAAATCCACTTCATTCAAATGTTATGATTCCTAAGAGAATTTCTTGGAATCTTCAAGAAATATACTTGCAATGGGATTTTGAAAATGTACAAAATCCAAATCCTACTCCTATTCGAAAAAATCCTAAACAAATAATTCATTTTCCTGATGGAAGTGTTAGAGTAATCTTTGACAAACTATCATCCTCATCAAACTCTTTTCATAGGACTACCTCATCAAGATCTTATGATAGATCCAAAATTGATACTTTTCAATCAGCTAGATATTCAACATCTTCTCTTACAGGAGTCAATTTTGATCCAAAAATTCCAAAACCTATTTATCAAAATCAAGATGAAAATTTTAAAAAAGAAGAAGATACAGAACCTCCAACTTCTCCTACTTTTTCAGATATGGTTCCACCTTCTCAAACAGAAAAACTTGACCGTCAATGCAATGTTATTTCTTCAAAATTTGATAGGAAAAATGAATTTAAAACTGATCAATCTCTTGATGTCAAAAAATTCAGACATTTAATCAAGAAATCTTTTTCCAAAGAAGAAATTGAATCTTTTTGGAAAGAATATGATAAATTTCAAGAAAGAAATGAGTTTCTTTGAATGAACTTATTTCAAAGTGTTCAAAAAATTTCCAAATAAAGCCAAAACTATTTTCAACACTACTACTTCAAAAAAAAACCTGGAAAACTCCTTCTGAAGAATTATTCCAATCAAACATTCCTCCTCTTCGAGAGATTATTTATACTCTTGGAAATACTGAAGTCATTGCATCACCATTGAAGCAAATGATCGATGAAAGAACTGATTTCTCTACAGCTGCAAAAGTTTTAGATATCAAAAATATTTAAGCTCAGAATAATTATACGAATATTGTTCTTCATTCTATGTGTTCTCAGCTCAATCGGATTGAAACAAATTCTGATTCTAACAACTCAAAAAATGACAAAGGAAAAAAGAAAAGGGAAGATAAGATATCTAAACCTTCATTTTGTCATTTTCATGAAGTCGTTCCTCCAAAGAAATTAGATTCAAGGAAGAAGTTCTCAGAAAACTTGCTTTTCAATTTGCAAAATTTTTCACTTCAAAAGGAACCAATACTATTGACAAAATTGAATCTCAGTTTCTTGAAGAAACAAATTTACAAGTCAACAAAATTTATGGAATAAAATTCTATAATACAAACCTTCCTGCTTATTATCCCAGATCTACTCCTCCTGATTTGCTTTTTGAAGAACAAAAGCAAAGAAAATTCAATTTTGATGGAAACTCCATTGTTGAATGGACTATTGATGGATATTCTGAATATCAAATTATTCAAGAACTTAAAAAATGGGTATTTTTTTTAATTCCTATTTGTGCAAAGGTATTGACAAACATCTGGCCACAAATAATATTATTTATGGCTTTTTCGAACAACTCAAAAATTGGTGGTTCAATTATCTTACAGAAGGATCGAAAAGAAATTGCAAATAATGTCAAAGAAGATGGTTCAAATGATAGTTTTACAGGATTAGTTTTCTGTATCATTGGTGTACTGTCGTAGGCACCCAAAAATAATTCTTAAACCTCTAAAACTAATGTAGTAGTGGAAGCAAGAGCATCTCCAAGAGACTCTCTGTTTTTAAAGAGAATATTCTATCATTTGTAGAGCATCTATAAATTTAGAGAGTTAAAATTTTGAAGTACTCCAACAAACTCTTTATATTTAACACTTAATTTTACTACTCCCAAGAAACGTTTATTATTTTTCTTTATATTTTATTTTAACTAGCTTTTCTTTAGATTATTTTATTATTTTCCTACATTGAAAATTGAAACTTTTTGAATGCATTTAATTATAGAGAGTAGGTTTGACTCTCCAAATTTGGAGAGACAAACTCACTCTCTAAATTAAAATGTTAATTTAAAAAGTCTTTTTGAGCATGATTTTAGATGTTGACTCTTTAAAATAATTTGGAGAGCCAAACCCACTCTCTAAATTAAAATATTAATTTAAAGAGTCTCTTGGAGCATGATTTTAGATGTTGACTCTTTAAAATAGAGAGCATCTCATGTTTAAAGAGTCTCTTGGAGATGCTCTAAGGGTCGATCCCACGAATAGTGTGTAATTCAATATTTTATACTCCGTACAATGATTGTGGGGTTTTTGTATGCAAACAATTGTAAATAACGCAATTAATAACAATGAAAATTAAATTAATGAAAACAATCCAAAGACTAACCTTGGTTCAAGTCAATATCCATTTTCGGAAATCCACAATTGATCATAGATGCAATGATAATTCAATTCACATTTTGAATATCCAC